>JBBPNO010000269.1:0-33225 GCA_038090915.1 Boletus eberwhitei
GTGTCTTTGGCGATCGTCAGGCTGTCGACCAATTGGCCGGATTTGGTTCGGACGGGTTCGGAGAGTGGGATCACATCGTCTTCAATGGCCTGTGTGGGTGCCATAATCATCGTCAGTGATCGATAGTGCGACACACGACACATGACGAGGAGCGGGAGGAGAGAGTACAGTGCGGACGTACGATACGTGTAACCTCGTCGACAGGCGTGTGGACGCGAAGGATCTCATGGACGACGGCGTCAAGGTACGGAAGACCGTTTGTAAATTGATCGTACGTTGGGTCTATCCCATGCTCGAGAAGCTCGTTTCGCAGCTTTATCTGCACATCCGGGTTCCGCGAGAGCTCGAGCAGGGCCCACTAGGAAACCTGTCAGTTGACCCATATGGGGAGTGCATAGGTACGATTTACACTCAAACTAACTAGACATGTATGATACAGTCAGGATGAGTTCGAGATTATACAGCGAACACGTACCGGAAGTCGTTTCATATCCTGCAAGGAGCAATACTTTCATCTATAAAGCTAGCATTGACGACGGACTTCGAGGATGGGAGCAACGGGGTTCATTTACCTGGGCCATGACTTCAACTTTCGTCAACTGGAACTCCGATTCCTCATTCGCCCCCTCGACTATTTTTCGAGTTGAGCAGATCAGTGGTGCATCCAAAGGAACATTTGAAAACCACGCACTGAGCAACCCAATAATAGACCTCCCTTCCTTGCCCCCGACTACACCCATCTGCATTTCTTTCTGTGTTCGGGAGAGCAACACGTTTGAGATCTCTTCCATTGCGACGTTAAGCTTCCGGATCAGCCTTGTGCGTGGTGTAGGTATATCGATGAGGAACGGGATGGCCTGCGCCAAGAGCAGAAGGCCTGTTATAATGGCCGTAGAACGAGGGGATGCGCTGAACGTGTCAAAGACTTCGGTAACTTGTGTGTGCTTGCCCTGGAGCGCGCCAAAATTGTGAGAGAAACCTGCGAGGCCGATGGTATCGAGTCTGCCACAGCAATTATGCATGTATCGCAAGAAGAGGGTAGGAGAACGTACGATATGTGATTCATCCTTCAACATCAGGAATTCAGAAGTTGTTTATGAAGATGTGTCAGGCAGAGTTTGACGAAGCGCACCAGTTTTGGACCTCGATCAGAGCGCTATCTCCACCGTTCGACTCGATCAGAGCATCCCAAGCTCCTTTCGCCTTTAAATCGAGATCACATTCACGTAAGACAGGGATCACTACCCACACAATGACAATCCGACCTTGTATGCTGAGTCATAAAAAATTGATGTCAACTGTCGAATGCCAGCGACGGTGAAAGCAGGTGTCAAAGACTTGCGCTGCCTGGCTGAATCAGTCAATGTTCCTTTCGGTAATGACTCAAACCATGGATACACCTCCTATGATTCTCTCCATCGGCCCATAAAAGACCCTTCCCAATCTCGATCCAAGCATCAGCCACACTCTACAACGTGATGCGTCATCAACCACGTACGATATTCGCGAGGAATTTTCTGCCTCCCGGGGTCTGAGTATAAGTCCACGTGTCCTTGGAATAAAAATGTGCGATCGCCTTCGGATCATTCAAGACGATCTTCTTCTTCCCCAATGTGGACGGAATGGCGTATACCGGACCATATTCTTTGGCCCATCCTTCGTATATGGCGCCCGAGTCCTCGGCGTCGAATGTGCGCTTGCTGACACCATACAGGAAGCTCTCGCTGGGTGGTCCTCGGAGCTGTGTGGTGTGGACCTGCCGACGGGATGTTCGGAGCCATCGAAGGAGGGTCCAGACCGCTGTGCAGGCGACGGCGGCATCAAACGCATACCACTGATAGGGTCGAACGTAGATCAAAATGGTGTCCAGGACCTCCGACGCCGTCCGAGCGGTGGATAATAAAGCATCGAGCGACATACTGGACGGTAGTATGTTAGTCGAAAGAGAGGCAATGTATCGTGACTGTCCAAAACATTATTACACTTCCCCAATGTTTTATATGCCTTCCGTCGCTGGTTCTTCTCGAGGCTGATTGGCCATCCCATTTAGCAACAGAAAGCTGGATCTGGTCGCATTGAATGGAGGAGACTCGGGGTCTGACAATAGGTCGCCACATTAACATATCCCATATCGGCTGGAGGGGGGTGATACAATAGTGCCTGGGGAAGCCGTTCAGTCATTCCCTGGGACATGAAACAGAGACTTGTAGCGCACGATTCTCGGAAGAATCGAGGAGACGGCGGAGAATCTAACAATGGGTCGCCCACGTCAGCATATATTGGTGAACGGACCAGTGCAAGCCGGTGACTCTTTGGAAATTACACCAGTTTAGGGACTCGACATACTATCCCGAAATGAGAGGGATCGTTGTCCACGGGTGAGAACATTGCATGAAACTTCAAGTTCCTACCTCGGTATTGTCACTCACAGGAAGCAGTTGCAAGAACAGTATGTGAACCATAGCACGAGTTTCGGAACGTCGAGTTCGTAGGACGACTGTGTTAGAATTAGAGGCGCGGGACCACGTAAGGCTAATAACAAAGATTTTCGTGATTGTCCGGGCTTTGCCAAACACGTAGTAGGGAACGATGTGATTATGTAAGCCTACCACTGCATGTCTGTCAATGTGTTGTCGCACAATCATTGACTCCGACCACTGTTTAAACGTTTATGCTTGGATCCTGTTCAATGCCACCTCCATCTGGTACGACGACACGGGATCCACTCCGTAAGGGCCGATAGTGAATGCGTTGAACGATCAGCAACATACGCATAGACAAGAAACGGCCTATCATTCATTCCAGTTGTTAACACCAACAGACGACCAATCGTGTTCTCAAAGCCGAGCCTCAGGGCGCATGTATGCTACGTCGGATGTCCCGAGACTTCTATCGACCGTTTGCCTCCAAGTCCGGCTGGTGGGGTCCCTCAGCCTAGCATCACTCATGGTGTCGCATGGGCGGTTTACCCTCACCCGCTTGGCAGAGCGGTCTGTAAGCATTCTTTAAACCCATCAGATACACCACTCCGTCCTGAATTTGTACGTACACACGTGAGTTTATATCTCAATTCTGAAAACCCCTTCCTCACGACAATATCGGTGTCACGGCACGTATGTTTATATCTCAATGCTGAAACGTTCCTTCACCCGTAGAAAGAACGGTGCTTCCATACGTCGCGACCGGATGTTAAATCACTGAGCCGTTCTTTTAACGGATCAGTCTAGCCACTCCTCGGCTTTGTTGCCAAGCACATGCACAGTGTGAGAGAGTATGTCTCGATGCTGATATGTTCCCTCTCCCAAAGTAATAACGGTGCTGCTGTAATGTCGCCGCGACCGGAGGTTGGGACGACACCTGGTTAAACGCACCATACCCCTTCCTGATTCTTCTCTTCCATAAAGCACATGCACACGTGAGTTTATATCTCAATGTTGAAACGGTCTGATAATCTCCGCGGTAACGACGATGCTGTTGTTGCGGTCAGAGGGCAGGCCCGGGATAAGTGTTCTTGGATGCGATTGAAAATCGTTCCTACTTACGTGACCTCTGCGGCATTGGATATTGGATTGACACATTCTGACTTACATCACCATCAACACCAGACTCAAAGTTTCACTGCTGGATCAGTCAAACAATCGACTGAATCGTCCAATTGGACGTCAACATAAAGTGTATACCATCCCGCATCTCCTCGTGTTGCAGGTCTCTTGTTTCACGCTTTTATGCTAATCAAAACGGGCTACATAGGAAGAGGACATCCGATGCCTAAAAGGCCGCGCAGGTTGACGCTGGACTCGGAATGATGTTTGGTCACCGAGCGAATGCCTTGTCGAGTTGGCGACACCACTTTGCAACTCCTACTTACCAATTGGCATGGTGAGAGTCAGGCGAAGCAGCTGCCTGAAAAATTCATGGACGTGCCAATGATCACTATTGGTCATGCATACAATCTGACCAACGGAGCTGCTCTTCGACCAAACCTAGTCCAACGAATTGGTAGTTTTGCTGGTTTCCATCTTCTTCCATTGACACCATCACGCTTGGGTTAACTGTCTTTTTGTCCCCCCACACCTATACCCACCAATGTTCCCATCACCCTGGGTACTTTCTTCCACTTCGTAAGCGTTGATTAATGACTAGGGCTCCAGGGCCTTCGTTCCATCCTCATACTTCTCCATATTCATTGTCTGCATGTCTCTACCTTATAAAACCACCGAAGCGAATTCCTGCGTCACAGATGACCCGAGATGGATGGACGTGTGAGCGGCACACCGATGATGTACGTTTCCATCGGCAAAGAAACGCGCCGGAATATCGTATTTCCACTCTCAGAGACACCGCCTAGGTTCTTCTCGCATACAGATAAAGATGCCTGAGTCGCCGCCACCTCCCTCTCCGCCGGAGGGCGATTGCCACCAAAGGAGACAAGATGACCTTCGACCTGGAGCACACATATGATATATCGTGTAAACCTTGATCCATGTGCCACCTTCGTTGCTCAAGGGGGGGATCGCGCTGCAGCCAATCCTCTAGCTCTGAAGCATCCCAGCTCTTGGAGACGTCCGAAACTTTTTTTTTTTCTTTTTTCCCCAAGAAGTTAGTGAAAATCGGCCGGAGTCAGAGCGAGCCCTTTGAGCAGCCATTGCTGTCGGGTATCTTGGCTACTGTGAGGACCAATCTGATCCAGAGGGCGAGGTCACCGGACGGGAAGGCCGTTTTTGCCACTTGCAGGAGGTAGAATGAAGTTCTGTGGTACTATCAAGAGGACGTGGATCAGCGATTGCAGGGAGTGTTTGTTCTGGCCAGCTCATCAGTATCGATTGTTATGAAGGATGGAAGTGTACCGGTTACATGTCGCGTGGATGCCCGCCAAGTCGAGCCCATGTTTGAGGTCGGAATGGGGTCTCTCGGGGTGCTGCGAGGGGTCGTAGTTCGGCTCGTCGATTTTGCATGTTCGTCGAAGTATGGAAGTACGGCGGTTCCAAATTGCCTTGGAAGGAAAAGTATGAGACACGACGTGCACTCGATTACACTAGGCTGTATACCTCGTTAGTAGGACCGGCCTCCAAAAGCTCAGTATAGTACCTGAGAACAATCTCAGGCGCTTCTGTGGCTTCTAGTGGATGTTTATTTTGCCCTTGACGAACCTGGGAAGTTGTCAGGCATCCGAAGGTAATGCTGATGTCAACTGGACATGACATGGGTAAGAGCCCCGAAGAGGCACGTGCGACGCCAATAGCATCCAGCGCAAACTATCCTAAAAACGCCTATACCTATGAACAGGGATGTGACGTGGTGTGGTGAACTGACATACATTCACCTCCCATCTCGTGGAGAACATTCTTCTCGAGCGTGCTGGAATGCACACGTGTCTTGTGCGCAGTAAGTAGATCGCGAGTGGGTCTAGTGCGGACTGTAGGCTCGTTATGAACAGAGTCCACATACGATGAACACTCAGGCTCGCAAGTCCCAGGATAAGACTACCCTTGGTAACGAGGAAAGCTTTTGTCGATGGATCGCTTGCCTGGTCGTCACAACGAGGTCACCTAGCAGGGACGCGAGTAAGCACAAGTGCCAAAAATGCGAGGCACTTGTGTGAACAGACCCTAATTATGGAGCAACGCTTAGCGCCACGAGTAATCCGAAACACCTTTCGCTCTTCGAAGCCCACGACTGTGTACCGTAATCGGCGAGGATGTCGTCGACAATGACCGGTGCGTAGTAGTTCTGAGGAGTAATTGTGTGGTGCTGACAATTCAGCAAGACCCGACAATAGTACTTGACAACGGTCGCTCTGCTGGAGCGTTCGCAGTTGCGTTCCACCCTGACGGAAGACATCTTTTGGGTGGGAGTGGCGATGGAATTCAACGATGGCGAGTCACAGATGGTCAAGAGGTTGGGAAGCAAACGGGAATGTGGTTGCGTGCCATTTCCGTGTCGAGGGATGACAGGTGGATAGTATGTGGAACTGCGGATGGGGCAAGTGTATGGGACGCAGAGCTGCGTGAAAAGGTCATCGAAGTGGACTCGAAGGGCAGAAACTCGGTGTTGGCAGTCGACGTCTCCCCCGACTCGACCAGATTTGCCACCGGGACTGACGAGGATGCAAGTATCTGGAGTATCTCAAGCGGTGAGAGACTCGTTCGTCCACTCGAGCATGACGCACAAGTTACGGGAGTCAAATTTTCACCAAACGGTGAACAGATCGCCACAACCTGCTATGGTGGTTCCATCCACGTCTTCGATACTCACAACGGTGACGAGGTCATCAATATTAAAACTAGCACACCATCAACACACATAATCACTCCACTTGCATGGTCGAACGATGGACAGCAAATTTTTGCCGCATCTGAGGACAACAAAATACGATCTTTTGAAGTCTCCACTGGGTCCCCGCTTGCTGAAATGCAGATTCTCGGAGATGGCATGGTCGAGTCTATTGCTCTGGCTACCAATGACAAATTCTTCGCCACCAATGCAGGCTGTACCATCTCATTCCTGGATACCTCAACACTGACTCGGATTGGCCCTGTCATCAAGGACAGTACAAGGATACTTTCAATTGCCCTCTCCCTGGACAGTCGCTATCTTGCGACTGGACAACAGGACGGGAAAATCACCGTGCGTGAACTTGGCCATATTCTCCCAGAATTTTATGGTCCTTTCAGTGTAAGCGTTTGGCCCCCATTCTGTCTCCCATATTGTCATGCTCTGTTAGGCATCTACTCCCGAGGAGCCACACCAAGACAGGCAACTTTCGACCTCGGGCAGCCACGACAATGAGCGATCTGACTCCACAGTGGTAGGATTGCTATTCGGTCACCAGGACAATTTGCGCTGACTCCTTCACTGTATACATGCACCAGGAACAACCAGGGAAATTCAGTCTAGTCGAGTCCGTCTCCCACAACGAGGACGGCGGTGGCGATCTCCTCGAAGTATTCATTTGTTTGCTGATCCCTCCTTGGACCGAGTTCTCACGATCGCGTAGGTCGAGGTGCCGTCGAGTTCGCTTGCTCTTGAGTTCGACTACGACGAGGTTAGCAATCGCCATTTTCTCTTATTTCCATGCTGACGCTCCTGCAGTCACTGTCCCCGGCGTCCTCTGTTCATCCTCACGAGAAAGAGGTACGGCCCCCTGGCACGTCCAATTCCGTGCCACAGTCGTTGGATGCCCTACCTACGACCTCCCCTCGGGATGCACCTCCAGAAGAAAATGTTGATACGGCCAAGTCATCTCAGGGTATTTCAATGTTCAAAAGGTTGTTACCAACGAGGATCAGGAAGAGTAACAAGGATTCGGCATTGCACAAGCCCGATCGAGTTCCCAGAGAGTCGCTTCAGGCTGCCGATGATCAATCTCGTTTCCAATCACCAACAAGGGTGGAAGACTCAAACGTGGGACCTTCGACGATGGCCGCCGCTAGACCTAAGCGAGTGAGTGCTTCCTTGATACATGATCGGATGTAGTGTGTCCAACATATCATCTTAGCGAGTGGTTGCAACATCTTTCAGAGTGCCAGAGCCCAAAGTCCGTTGTTCGTCGGCTTTGTATGCAGAGACTGATCAGACGTTGCAGCGTAAATCGCCTACCAAGCCCGCTCAGTCAAACAAAAATACTTCTCGCACCGGACAAGGTGCGGCAGGTGCGGCAGAAGCAGGCGCAGTGCGTGCTTTTCTGGCGATGGTAGACCACATCACAACAGCTCACGTCCTATTAGGTGCTGCAAGTGAACAATCCGCCTCATCCCTCGGCCGCGAGGATCCATGTGGCGGTGCGCGTACTTCTTTTGGCTTACATTCTTAGACTCACAGTGGGTCAGGATCAACGCGAATCAGGCGACGCTATCATTTCACTCAGGTTACCCGCATGGATGTTGTGTCGTGGGTCAACTCATGAAGATGGGACCCATGGATGATCTAGGTGATTTGATGCAGCAAGCCGTGTAGATTGATCGTACAGTTCTTCAGTGTCACCTCGTAGCATTGGTGTGGGTTGTAACAAGCCCATCCATGATTGATCAAGCTCGCTAGTCAGTCAACAATCCCCGCAGAAATCGTGATACACACACAAAGGTTAGGATTGGAGGACACTACTTTGCAAACTGAGTGTGTCAATCAAGACGAACTTGGTGCCCGCTAGGATGTCGCATGCAACCTCCCACTTCTTTCATCACGGATCCAGGTACTACTTAGTGCGAGCGTTCACGACCTGAAGTGATTGTCGCTAGTAGTCGATTGACTCTTGGCTAATTGACTACTCGTTCCAAGGGCACATCCACATCGATGAGCTCCTCCTCACATCGTCCCTCTCAGGTGATGTTACCGGTGAAGGGAACATGCGCATCCACAATCTTCACAATCTATTCTACTCTCTGATCACCGCACACGGAATCGCGAGTACAGCACGCTCAGACGACCTGAATTACTCGATCAACTACACTATGCTGGAGTGTATGCGACAATAGTGCATGATGGCGGGGTGCTCGTCGATCATGTATTCGACACGCCGTTTCGTTGGCACCCCGACGTACAGGAAACGAGCGTCGTCGCGACGCCGGAATCATCCTTTACGTACCCTGCCTTGCAATCGAGAGGATGCGCGGGAGGGATCAGACATCGACCGGCCCTTCCTGACAGTTCTTCCCTCCTCGGACTCGCCTTTTAATGTAACCATTGGGGTGAACCATCGGGAACGTATTTGAGATCTTAATGGCCTGTGGTGTTCGAAATCACTATCCCCAGACAGCAGAGGTCCAACGCTGCAAGAATCGTTCTCGGTCTCCCAACATCTGTATGCATAGCCGAGTAGGCGACGCACTACAGTCAACTTTGTCATAACCCATACGGGGAGATACAATTTTCCTTTCCCAAGGTTCATTTTCAGTACTATGCTTCCAGCCTCAATCAAAACCCATACTCTCCCATAAGCTATACCCCTGGGCCTATCCCGAGAGGTAGTGTGGATTAAGAAAACTACGCCACCTGCCTCCGCTCGCGATGACTCTACTCTGTTGCTGCCCTCGTTCCGCACTACACAACCCCTCTGGATTCTGCAATTTCCGTGCCGTTTCCTTTTGAGTGCCTTCACAATGGTACTCAAGAATCTCACATGCTGGCAAGAAACCGCCTTATGCATTATGTGTTATCTCTTGCATTAGTACATATGACCAATCAATTTGTACTGTACGTACGATGCCCATCGGTGCCACTTAGATTCAGCGCTCATGGTCAGTTGGCTCACTTCGCACTTGATCAAGCTTCTACAACACCCAATCACTGCTGTGAATAGGTAGAACATAGTAAGAAGTTGAACGAACTCATTCTGAGCTCAAATTATTGAGATCCTTCAAAAGTCCATCTTCACGCGGTCCGATCACGCAGTATGCCGCGCTGAGCTCAGACTTCTTCATTCTCCAGCGGTGCCGATGAATATTTTTGAGAATTACACAGCGATCTCATGAGCGGCACATCATGTGAGCCAATGGGAATAATACCATGTATACGCTGTTGCATAGATGATGTCTAACTACGTTCAATACCAAATCGTGCACGGACCTGGTTCCTCACAGGCTTACAATGCGACAAGCGGAGAGATGAAAACCGTGCAACGGCAACGGCGGCGGCGAAGTCAATGCATGCACTTTTGACGCACGCCGCCAATGCCGAGAGCGGAGATTCCATTGTAGTCGTGACCAACGTAACAAGATTTTGCTCTACCCTACCCAAGCCGCACTTTTACACCGGAAAATGACAAGGTACTGTGCATAAAAATGCTAATTTTTAGTGTGCTAGATACTCCACATTATGGCTTGATTCATATCGCACCTCTTGGGTGCAGAAATCGAGTGCAGAAATGGTAGGTAGCTACATGCATGCTGAACTTACTGAGATAATAGGCACGTCTCCTGCCGATCCATGTCTTGTCATGCCGATGAGAAGACTTCGCCCTTTGAAGGAAACACGATCATAGTCGGACGATGCGGACAAAGCAACGCCCTGCCGTGTTCGCCTTCCTGCAGCTGGCAGTCATCGT
The DNA here is from genome assembly GCA_038090915.1 of Boletus eberwhitei. Taxonomy (NCBI): domain Eukaryota; kingdom Fungi; phylum Basidiomycota; class Agaricomycetes; order Boletales; family Boletaceae; genus Boletus; species Boletus eberwhitei. The sequence goes on from JBBPNO010000269.1 coordinate 10,043, forward strand.
CATTTGTCATGCACACTATCTTGTCAACGAAGCCGTTCTTTCACCGACCCCGACCCTGTTCCAGTGGATCCGAGGCGGCACCATTAGTAATTCCCAACATTGATGACCAGGTCTATGAGCCAACACATATAAGGCCGCAGAGCCTTGATTGGGTCTTCATACTCCTTCCCATACATTCTCTGCATGTCTCTACCTGATAAAACCACCGTCCTCATCGTAGGTGCTGGTCCAACTGGACTTGCCACCGCTCTCTCTCTCATCTACCATGGCTTCCATGATTTCATTATCATCGACGCCATGTCCCAGGGGCAAAATATTTCCCGAGCCGTCATAATTCATGCTGCCACTCTGGAGGCAAGTTGTCTGTGTTGTTCATGTTCAACTTCGTATCTAAGCCATGTCTAGGCATTGGACACGATAGGTTGTGTCGACGACATTGTATCGCAGGGCATCAAACATTCTTTGTTCAGCGTCGGATCTCGTTCTACAAAGCTTATTACTGCTCATCTCGAGAGTCTCAAATCGCACACTCAACACCCATACGTTCTCGTCATCAGTCAGAACATTACTGAACGGACACTCGAGAAGAAGTTGGCCAGCTCCAGTGTCATCGTCCATCGACCTCTGAAAGTAGTTGGACTGCAGCGCAATGTAGATAATCCACAGTTCAGTGATGTCACGTTTGAAGATGGAAGGGTAATCATGGCAAAGTATGTGATCGGTGCAGATGGCGCGCGTTCTTCGGTGAGATTTTTCTGCACTCCTTGCACTTGGATATCGTCTCACACGAATTATAGGTCCGCACTATGGCTGGGATAGGTTTTTCCGACCCAACGATCATCGAGGGAGAAGAAGACAACATCCTTGCTCAAGTGCTTCTTGCCGATGTCACTTTCGACAACTTAAACAAAGATGACGTCGCGTCGGGCATCACGTTGTCCCCGAACGGTTTCTTTATTTTCTTCCCTTTGCCATCCTCCTTCAACGAATCTCTCGCTGCCGAGGGCCGGGTCTCCATTTCTGAGACAATATACCGCATTGGCTGTGGTGTACCCTTGGAAGAAGGCGAAATCCCTCATTCACCTCCCAAGGAATATATCCAAAGTCTCGTCGATCGCTTCGGTCCGTATCGCCTCGCCTCGGATCCCGCCGTGAACCCTAGCTCGAAACCGACATGTATAAAAGACATTGTCTGGACCTCCCGTTTCCGTAACCATGCTTCCATCGCTGATACTCCATTCACCCGTCTTGGTCCCGGAGAGCCAGGGGAAGGCGGCGCCATTCTTCTGATTGGTGATGCTGCTCACATTCATTCCCCTGTTGGTGGGCAGGGAATGAACCTGGGCTTGCGGGATGCCGCCTTCCTTGGAGAAGCGCTCACGAAGCACATTCACGCTACCGAGACCCAGCCAATCTCCGCAGCGGACGCGATTCTTTGCGAATTCGCCACGGAGCGACACACACGTGCGCTCGACATGATCAAGTTCACGAAAGGTATTCTATCGTCCGAAGGCATGAAGTACCGAGAGAAGATGTCTTGGTGGTGTCCCATTGACTCTGCAACGGTTCGGGATTGGGTATTGTGGGTGGTTGGAAGTATCCCGTTCATTCAGAAGAAGATGGCATGGCAGCTGAGTGGATTAGGCAGGATGTAGAAGTAGAGGCAAAGACTGGTTTGCATAACCGACAATGCCGATGAATCCTCTCACCTTTCCGTGGCAATAATGCTATTGTTGTATACCATTCATTTGGGTACGACTCTTACTGGTAGATATTTGTACTACTATTCCCTGACCCCCACGAAGTAGAGGAGGGTTTTTGCATGCAAGAATTCAGTGAATGGACTTGTCGCGTGTGAATCTTTCACCATAATAGCTTGTTCGCCGCTTGCATGGCCACCCATTGGGACTTTGCAAGCAGAAGGATATTGCAAGTTCACCACTGTTTTCTCGCCCCCGCGATGCTCGTGCATGCCGTGCTGGCGGCTGCTGTTTGCGTCAGCAGCATGCGCAGTACGGCACTATAGTCGAGTGGTTACCGTAACAGATTAGAAATCTGTTCCTCTTTGAGGGCGCAGGTTCGGATCCTGCTGGGCCCATCAACCTTTTTCATGCATTGACTCAGTATTGGACAGTGACAGCCAACTCTCCGAGTCATATACATGCAATGCCGGACATTGCAAATGGTAACATTTGAAACATATGGGACACATATGCTTTCGCCTACGGTGGTACTGCAAACTACGCAGATACGAGAGGAGTGTTGCATGATGTGTACACTGTCTTGAAATACAGTAACGCGTCTCTAGAGGCCGACAGCAATAATCACGCGACCGTGTTTTGGGCAAAATGGGCCAACGCCGGTATGTCTTTTCCCTGGAGCCGGGGATTTGGCGCGTGCGCGCCGCTACGATTCCGTAGATAAAGTTACATCCCCCCCTTGCATTACCAGGGACGATTTCCCCGCGGTGCGACATGTACGTGCACTCGAAGTGATCGGGCTCACCAAAGGCTGTTGTCGATTGTGGGTGTGTTGGCGCAGCGACGGTTCGGAATTGGGTGTTCTGGACGTTGTGAAATGTTGCCGTTTATGCAGCGAAAGATGGGTTGAGGTAATTCTACTCTACTTATCACTGTTTTCTCCGGTTATATAATTCACGTCCGTAAAAGTCGTTCTTTCCTTGTTCACGTTTTCGGGGATTCGTTCATCGCACGGATCGACACTGGATGCCAAGAGAAACACTCTAGCTTGTTTTCGACGGTCTCGGTGATCTTACATACCTGGCTCATCAGGAAGGCGTCGAGTCCATACCTTTGATCGATATGGATATGATCAATGCAGCGCGATCAAGTTCGATAAGCAGAGAATGCTGCAAAGAGCCGCTGATTCGCGTTGATTCGATTTCCACCAGACCCACGAACCAGTCCCGGATCTCGGCTCGTCTGCAAAAAAGTACAGTACCTTTATCAATATTTCCAGACAAATACACGTGTCACGGTTGTATGCATCATCCATAGTGATTGGCGCCAAGTAGAGCATATCGGATCAAATAGTGTCGCGTACTGGCGTGAAACGAAATCACCAGTACCTGTTGCCGACCTCAGGCAACGTACGGTCGCACACGCAAAGGTAACTTGCATCCCGCTTCACCCGCAAGCTTTGGTCGTGGAAGTACACCTCTTCCGATTTCAATCTTGGAATCAACGCCATCACGCAGCTCAAAGATAAAGTTTTTCACGAGGACTGTCAAGACCGCCTGCAATAAATAAAACAAAAAGGCGCCATAAATGCTGGGCCACCACATACGCTGCATCCACGCACCTTGAACTCCGTCACCGCAAAATTCTTGCCTAAACACGTCCTCGGTCCATCCACGAACGTGAGCAAGTGTCGATGCCCCTGGATTTCCTTCGCCTTGGCAGGTATCCCATCCTGGCCGTGTGCGTCCTCAAGCCATCGACTTGGCCGGAAGACTTTCGCGTCCTCACCCCACATTGCCGCAGAGCAGTTCATGGATTCCATCGAGACGGTGATCAGCGTATCTTTGGCGATCGTCAGGCTGTCGACCAGTTGGCCGGATTTGGTTCGGACGGGTTCGGAGAGTGGGATCACATCGTCTTCAATGGCCTGTGGCGGTGTCATAATCATCGTCAATCATCGATAGTGCGGCACACACGACAATCGACGAGAAGGGAGGATGGGAGGCGAGGGTATAGTGCGGACGTACGACACGTGTACTCTCGACGATAGGCGGGTGGACGCGAAGGATCTCGTGGACGACGGCGTCAAGGTAGGGAAGACCGTTCGTAAGTTGATCATAAGTTGGGTCTACCCCATGATGGAGAAGTTCGTTTCGTAGCTTTGTCTGTACGTCCGGGTTTCGCGAAAGTTCGAGCAGGGCCCACTAGGAAACCGGTCAGTTGGTCCATGGCGAGTGCATGGGCACGATTTACACTCAAGCTGCCTAGAGATGTATCAGTCAGAATGAGTTCGAAATTATACAGCGAACACGTACCGGAAGTCGTTTCATATCCTGCGACGAGCAATACTTTCATCTATAAAATTAGTATTGACGACGGACTTCGAAGACGGGTGCAACGGGGTTCATTTACCTGGGCCATGACTTCATCTTTCGTCAACTGGAACCCCGACTCCTCATTTGCCCCCTTGACTATACGTCGGGTTGAGCAGATCAGTGGTGCATCCAAAGGAACATATTGAGATAAACCACGTACTGAGCAACCCAATAATAGACCTCTCTTCCTTGCCCCCGACTACCCCCATCTGCATTTCCTTCTGTGTTCGGGAGAGCAGCACATTTGAGATCTCTTCCATTGCGACGTTAAGCTTCTGCATCAGCCTTGCGCGTGGCGTAGGTATATCCACGAGGAACGGGAAGGCCTGCGCCAAGATAATAACGGCTGTATTCATAGAACGAGGGGATGCGCCGAATGTGTCAAAGACTTCGGTGACGTGTGCGTGCTTGCCCTGGAGCGCGCCAAAATTGTGAGAGAAACCTGCGAGGCCGATAGTATCGAGTCTGCCACAGTAATTATGCATGTATCACAAGAAGACGGTAGGAGAACGTACGATATGTGATTCATCCTTCAACATCAGGAAGTCAGAAACTGTTTATGAGATGTGTCAGGCAGAGATTGACGAAACGCACCAGTTTTGGACCTCGATGAGAGCGCTATCCCCACCGTTCGACTCGATCAGAGCATCCCAAGTTCCTTTCGCCTTTTCAACCGAGATCACATTCACGTAAGAGAGGTATCACTACCCACACAATGACAATCCGACCTTGTATGTTGAGTCGTAGAATATTGATGTCAACTGTCGAATGGCAGCGATGCTGAAAGCAGGCGTCAAAGACTTGCGCTGTCTGGCCAAATCAGTCAATGTCCCTCGTGGTGACGAGTCAACCCGCGGATATACCTCCTATGATTCTCGCCATAGGCCCACAAAAGACCTTTCCCAAGCTGGATCCAAGCATCAGCCACACTCTACAATAACATGATGGTCCTCATCAACCACGTACGATATTCGCGAATACTTTTCTGTTTGCCGGGGTGTGACTATAGGTCCACGTGTCCTTGGAATAAAAATGTGCGATCGCCTTGGGATCATTCAAGACGATCTTCTTCTTCCCCAATGTCGACGGAATGGCGTATACCGGACCATATTCTTTGGCCCATCCTTCGTATATGGCGCCCGAGTTCTCGGCGTCGAGGATGCGCTTGTTGACACCATACAGGAAGCTCTCGCTGGGTGGTCCTCGGAGCTGTGTGGTGTGTAGTTGCCGACGGGATGTTCGGAGCCATCGAAGGAGGGTCCAGACCGCTGTGCAGGCGACGGCGGCATCGAACGCATACCACCGATAGGGTCGAACGTGGATCAAAATGGTGTTCAGGACCTCCGACGCCGTCCGAGCGGTGGATAATAAAGCATCGAGCGACATAGTGGACGGTAGTATGTTAGTCGAAAGAGAGGTGCACCATACGTGTCACGAATGCGCGAAACGTCGTTACACTTCCCGTGCCTTTTATATGCCTCCCGTTCCCGGTCCTTGTCAAGGCTGATCGGGACATCCCATTTAGCAACAGAAAGCCGAATTTGTTCGAATGAATGGAGAGGCGACTGTGCAAACGTAACAATAGGCCGGCCACGTCCGCATAGTATCGGGTCATATCGGCTGGAGATTGGTACTGCACGACAATGCTTGGGAACCCGTACAGTCGCCCACGTCAGCATGTATTGGTGAGCGGCCCAGTGCAGGCCAGTGGCTCTTTGGGTATTGCACCCGTTTAAGGACTCGACATACTAGTACCCCGAGATGGGGGGGATCGTTGTCTATGGAAAAGATCAGTGCATCATGTGAAAGCCCTTGCTTCAGCATCATTGCCCACAGGGACTCTAGTTGCAAGAACAGTATGTGAACCATAGCACGAATTGCGGAATGATTATCATTGAGTTCGTAGGATGACTTGCCTGAGTCGATGACACGTACACTAGTGCCGAGGCAACACGCGTCCACAAACAATGACGGAAATGAAGTTGGGATTCAACGGGAACACAGACAAAGAAAGCGACTTCGTAACCGTGCTCAGTGTGACGATGATACCCATGACTCAATCCGATATTCCTCAATAGTACAGTGACAGTGGATTCTGGTCGCGCCTCAATTTTTTTTTTTTTTTCAAAGGATAATCTCATTATCTTCGCACAGTGCCGCTGTAACGTTTGTTGTTCCATCCTCTGCATGTCTCTACCTGATAAAATCACCGTCCTCATCATAGGTACTAGTCCAACTGGACTTGCCACCGCTCTCTCTCTCCTCCACCATGGCTTTCATGCTTTCATCGTCGTCGACGCCATGTCCCAGGGGCAAAATCATATTACCCGAGCCGTCATATTTATTCTGGAGGCAAGTGTTGTCTGATGTGTTACATATCTAAGCTATGTCTACCAGGCATTGGACAGGATAGGTTGTATCGACGACATTGTATCGCAGGCATCAAGTCTACTTCGTTCAGCGTCGGATCTTGTTCTACAAAGCTTATAACTCTTCATGTCAAGAGTCTCAAATCATACGCTAAATACCAATACGTTCACGTCATCCCCAGCACCTCACTGAACGTACATTCGAGAAGCTGACTAGCTTCGGTGTCATCATCCATCGACGTCTGAAAGTGGTTGGACTGACGTGCAATGCGGATAATTCACAACTCAGTAACGTTACGTTTGAAGATGGCAAGGTATTCATTGCAAAGTATGTGGTCCACGCAGATGGTAAGGCTCTTTGCATTATTTGCATTTGGACGTCGTCTCGACTCGTACGTCCGCACCATGGCTGGGATGGGTTTCTCTGACCCGAAATTGTTCTTGCCGATGTCACTTTCGACAACACAAGCGCAGATAAAAGTGTGTTGAGCGGTATGTTGTCTCCGAACAGCTTCTTGTTTGCTTCCCCTTCCCTCCCTCTTGCAACGGGTCTTTGGCTGTCAATAGCCAGACCTCCATTTCTGAAAGAGTATACCGCATCGGGAATGGTACACCCTTGCACGAAGGCGAAATCCCCATTCACCTCCCAAGAAATATCATCAAGGTCTCTTCGACCAGTTTGGTCCGTGTCGCCTCGCCTCAGACACCGTCATTAACCTTCACTCGAAACCAACGTGTATCAAAGATGTTCTGTGGTCCTCCCGTTTCCGCAACCATGCCGCGATCGCTGATACCACTTTCGCCCGTCTTGGTCCCTGGGGACCAGCAGAAGGCGGTGTCGTCTTTCTGATTTGTGATGCTGCTCACATTCATCCCCCTGCTGGTGGGAAGGGCTTTTTGGATGCCATCTTCCTTGGAGAAGCGCTCACAATGCACACCCGCGCTACCGAGACCCAGCCAATCTCCAAAGCGGGCGCAAACCTTCGCGAATTCGCCACACGGCGCGACATGGATGTGGGCTTGAAGAGGATGTATTGGTGGTACCCGATTGACTCTGCAACGGTTCGGGCTTGGATGTTGTGGTTGGTAGGAAGTATCCCGTTTCTTCAGAGCAAGATGGCATGAGAACTGAGTGGACTAAGCAGGATGTAGGAGAATCAGTAGGAAGGGACTCGGAAGATTGTTCACGTGAGAGATCTTCGATGAACCGCATTTCCGCTTTATTATATCTGTCATACATTACGATGATGTAGTCTCCTCTGAATTCTGCAATTTGCGTGCCGTTTCCTTTTGACTGCCTTCGCGGTGGTACTCAAGAATCTTACATTCTGGGAAGAAACCGCCGTCCAACGTAGGCTGTAAACTCCAAATCTACCAGGGAAATTAGCCCGTCCAATACTAACATAATAAACGACCGTTGACTCGTCAGATCTGTGCGAGCAATAGGTTGGCACCGCCAAAGAGCTATGCATTATTAGAAATATGCATTATCAGCAAGAATGTTGGGCCTAACATCGCCCTCAGAATCCTATGCATTATGTGTTATCTCTTATGCGTTACAATTATACAATGCCTAATCACATGCCACTCGGCTCTCATGCGCTCATGCTCAGTTGGCTCACTTCCTCACTTCATCAAGCTTACTATATACAACACCCAATCACTGCTATGAGTAGGTAGAACAACATAAGAACTCGAACGAGCTCATTGATTTAATTGCATAAGCTCAAATTAGATCCTTCAAAAGTCCATTCCGATCACACACAGGCCGCGTGTCGCTGCGATGCCGAGCTGAGCTCAGGTGTTTTAATTCTCCGACAGTGCTACAATGTCGCCTCAACCGTAACGGCTGCTGCGGCGAAGTCAATTGCAACATCGCATTGCACTGTCTCGAGCTGTTACGGGAAACTCGGGTGAACTCGGTAATCCCGATACTGGGAGCGCCTTCCCAGCGCTCGAGATTATGTGTTGGGCCGGCAGCGCTGACATCGGAGGTTCAATCCTAGCTATGACACAACCCAACAGGACTTTGCATTACCCTACCGAAGTTACACTTTTACACCAGGCAATGACAAGGTACATAAAAACACTAACTTTTAGCGTGATAGATATTTGGCTTGATTCATATCGCACCTCTGGGTGCAGAACTCTAGTGAAAAAAATGGTAGGTAGCTACATGCTGAAACTGAGATGATAGGCACGTCCCCTACCGATCCATGTCTTGTCATTGCTGATGAGAAGACATCGCCATTCGGACGATTCGGACAAAGCAACGTCCTGCCGTGTTCGCCTACCTGCAGCTGGCAGTCACTCGTCATTTGTCATGCACACTATCTAGCCGTTCTTTGACCGACACCGACCCTGTTCCGATGGCATTCGAGTCAGCGCCACTCAGGCTGGTAATTCCCAACATCGATGACCAGGTTTACGAGAATGCATATAAGGTCGCAGAACCTTGATTGGGTCTTCATAACTCCTCCGTATACATTCTCTGCATGTCTCTACCTGATAAAACTACTGTCCTCATCGTAGGTGCTGGTCCAGCTGGACTTGCCGCCGCTCTCTCTCTCATCCATCATGGCTGTCATGATTTCATCATCGTCGACGCCTTGTCCCAGGGGCAAAATATTTCCCGAGCCATCGCAGTTCATGCTGCCACTCTGGAGGCAAGTTGTCTTTGTTGTTCATATTCAATTTCGTGTCTAAGGCATGTCTAGGCGTTGGACACGATAGGTTGTGGGGATGACATCGTATCGCAGGGCACCAAAGCTACTGAGTTCAGCACTAGAACTCGTTCTACAAAGCTTATGAGTCCTCGTACCGACAGTCTCAAGTCATACACTCAACATCCATACATGCTCGTCATCACTCAGAACGTTACTGAACGTACACTCGAGAAGAAGTTGGCCAACTCCGGTGTCATCGTCCATCGACCTCTGAAAGTAGTTGGACTAAGGCGCAATGCGGATAGTCCACAGTTCAGTGATGTCACGTTTGAAGATGGAAGGGTAATCACGGCAAAATACGTGGTTGGCGCAGATGGCGCGCGTTCTGTGGTAAGTTGTTTTTGCATTGTCTGCACTTGGATACCGTCTCACACGAAGTGTAGGTCCGTACTATGGCTGGGATAGGTTTCTCCGACCCAACGAATGCTAAGGGAGAAGAAGACAACAACCTTGCTCAAATGATTCTTGCCGATGTCACTTTTGACGACAGAAACGCAGCTGACGCCGCGTCGGGTATCACATTGTCTCCGAACGGTTTCTTCCTTTCCTTCCCGTTACCATCCTCCTTCAACGAATCTCTCGCTGCCGAGGGCCGGGTCTCCATTTCTGAGACAGTATACCGCATTGGCTGTGGTGTACCCTTGGAAGAAGGCGAAATCCCTCATTCACCTCCCAAGGAATATATCCAAAGTCTCGTCGATCGCTTCGGTCCGTATCGCCTCGCATCGGATCCCGCCGTGAACCCTAGCTCGAAACCAACATGTATCAAAGACATTGTCTGGACCTCCCGTTTCCGTAACCATGCTTCCATCGCTGATACTCCATTCACCCGTCTTGGTCCCGGAGAGCCAGGGGAAGGCGGCGTGATTCTTCTGATTGGTGATGCTGCTCACATTCATTCCCCCGCTGGCGGGCAAGGAATGAACCTGGGCTTGCGAGATGCCGTCTTCCTTGGAGAAGCACTCACGAAGCACATTCACGCTACTGAGACCCAGCCAATCTCCACAGCGGACGCGATTCTTCGCGAATTCGCCACGGTGCGACACGCACGTGCGCTCGAAGTGATCAAATTCACGAAAGGTATTCTATCGATCGAGGGCATGAAGTACCGAGAGAGGATATCTTGGTGGTGCCCGATTGACTCTGCAACGGTTCGGGCTTGGGTCTTGTGGGTGGTTGGAAGTATACCGTTCGTTCAAAGGAAGATGGCATGGGAGATGAGTGGGTTAGGCAGGAGGTAGAAAGGAGAGACTGTTTTGCTTAACCGACATTGCGGACGAATCCTCTTACTTTTCCGTAAACGCATTACTGTAGCTGGATACCATAATGTAATTGGAGTAGAATTTCTGCTATTTCCGTAGATAAAGTAATGACTCTTCAAATTGCGTGCAGTTTCTTCGCTTTCATGCACTTGCGCTCGAAGTGATCAGGCTACCAAAGGGCTGTTGTCGATTATGACTCGGAGCTGGGCAGTGTCTTCAAATTGCTACTATAGTTGCCTTATAGTACATTTCGGACCAAAGTTTCTCTCGAGGAATCCTTCCCCCTTCCCCTCGCTTTGATCGTACCTCTTCCTCACCATCTGAAAGGCTTCGTTCACTTCTAGTCCTTTTCTTCCGTCGTCTCGCTGCAGCTCTCCTGTACCTCTCCCTTACGGTATTCCATTACTCTTGAATGCCATATATAGTCCTTACCGCTTCCAAGTCGTTCAAGGTTTTTGCTCCTGGCCTCTCACCGCGCAATGGATGCTGCAGTACTAGCCCCGCTGGCACGCGAGTTTCCTTCAGTTCTATCCTTCTTTTATGGTGAAAACAACTCGGCCCCACTTTCGTATGCAGCTAGGTCGCGGGTTCGCTTTGCCTTGGACCACGCCTGGGCGGACTCAACGTCAACCCTCTCTGCCTATCGCAACACGATATCCCAGTTCCACACTTTTGCGACTCCGAGGGGATCCCTCGCCGCCTTCGCCTTCCGGCCAATGAAGATCTTTTATGCGCATTCGCGGCCGAACGGCTCGGCTCAATCGCGGGCTCTACCGCTAAGGCTCACCTTGTGTCACAAATTTCCATAAGCCATGCCAAGGCATTGGCATGACTTTTAAGGCATAAATTCCCGCCCCTCCATTTTTAGACATGCCAACGGCACCCACTTTTCCTGATCACGTCATTATCATGGTTTGCGAAGCCATTACAAGGCCATTATCATCGTCGCTTATTTATTATCATTACCTGATATGACCTTGGGTGAAGAGGTCATGATAAGATCTTATTATGTCAGAGTTTTCCATTATTATCCATTGTTATGGTGAATTCGACCTACTAATGGAACCCCACCATTACAACCGCCCCATTCTTCTGAAGATGCGCCTCGGAGCCATTTCAATCCGCCCCTCTCAATTGTCATGTTTCTAGTTTGTTTCTAGCCATTGAATTTCTGAACTATTTACACACAAGCAAACCCAAATGACAAAGATACAGTGATTGTAGTAATAATTCTTCCAGGTGTAGCAATGGCGCCAGCTGAGGCAGTTCCAATGAAGATACAAAATCACTAGTGTCATTGACAATCAGTAACATGCTAAAATACAAGGAGTATGGTAACTTACGTGCTAAGTAGCAATGAGGAGGGTCCAGGTCACAGTGCATCCAAGTCAGTGGTGTAGATTCAGATATTGTCGGAGTTTGAGAAGGCCAAGGGACAGAGCGCACTGTAACGAGTTTAAATAGTCCAATCGTCAACGGGATGATGATTCAGAGGCTATAATAAATGTCTTAATATTATAATACAGGACTGCAGCATTGAAGAAAAACTCACATTGAGGAGACAATGACATGTTCAGCAACATAAGTCATAGATTCGGAGGCAGCATGACGACAACGGGTGGTAATAATAGGAAGGTAGTGGTACGAGGTCAAGTTGGTAAAAGTTCGCCGACCGCAATTATTATGATATACTAACGGAGTTTTAATAATGTTTTATCCTTTTTAGGAATATCAATGCTTTAAATAATATTATATTAATATTACAACAAGTACATGCTCCGAGAGATACCTGTTTGATTAGAGTCATGGGGGGTGCCATTTTCGTCCGTGGGTCATGATAAGATAGTAGGATGCGCACGGATGAGTCGAATAACACCAGGTGATGAGTAAGAGGTAGGCAAGCACATAATACATGATGAGTGATGAATAAGGGAGGCGTTGACAAGGAAAGCTATAGAATAAAAAAATGATGCGTGGTCACGATATTGGGATATAGGATGCGTGTGGATGGGTGGAGTATAGGGTGTCCATGGATATGCGATGGGATGTTCCTAGATCGTCGTGAGTGAGGGAGTGGAAGGAAAGTTATGGCAGCCCAGAGCTATGAGTCCTCACACCCTCAGTGTCGTCGTTCTCAGCCACTGCATCCATGCGTCGAAGCTCAGCCTGATAGAGGGCTTTCGGTTTTGGCAGATCGTCCTGCAAGGACACCTGCATGCTCTCCTCCCATCACTCAAGTGCCCACTCGCGTACCCAGATACTTACCTGCACATGACATGAGTCAACAACTTGGTGACGTCGAAAAGACTTACCTTCAAGAAGCGTTTTCCGGCGTACTTTCTGTGAAACAACTCGTGTCATATGGGTTTTAGTATGTAGTTCAACATCAAGTTTGCAGTAGGGAGTAAGGCGCTCTTGGCATAAGAAGAGTAGTGCGCCAGGTTCATAGACTTCGTGAAAGGAATCAACAAGCATTCAATGGGCATGAGGACATGTACTCACACATTTATGGTTACCGAGAATCAAGCGAACTAGCCAGATCGAAGCGGCAGCCATTAATGACAGATCTAGCCAATAACCGCCATTTGAGGGCCCCGACCTCCAAGAGGTACTTGCCAATGGTCCAAGCTTTGACATCATAGTCGTCAGCCTTGCTGATGCGATGGAGGAAGTGCATTGGGTTTGGGAATGACATGTTCCATCCAATAGTCTTCAACATGTAGCGCTCTGCAAGCAGGATCTCGGACTCGGTGTATGAGGAGTCAGCACAGTGAAGAAAGTGGGATGTGGAAAGTACCATGATTTCTTCTACCTTGGAGGAGATAAAGAAGTTACAATACATGATGCTAACTAATTGAAGCTTAGCGAGTGACACAACCTGGGCTGACAAGAAGCGGTCGATGATATCAACACATAAGAAAAACATTTCAGGGAGGAGGCGAAAACGCACATAAACCTGGATGAGCCAGTTGAGCAGGATACCTCGCATGGACCATACAAGTTCCTTCTGACTTGACATGTAGTTGGGATTGGGGAGGGTGGTGAGCTGCGGGAGATGGGTGAGATGAGTGTGGCCCGTATGGGTAGTTGAAACGATTTTTGACACTTATCCATATATTTACGTAGTTAGCTAAGACTTATACCTTACGGACGCCCAGAACGCTTAGGTCACACTCTCGCTTACATACGATTATATCATAGTCCGGGCCTTACGCCTAGACTCTACGTCACCATGACGACACCATGACATCACTCTACGTCATAGAACACTCCAGTACATTCCGCGCCAGCCCTAAACTTGGTCTGTGCGCACATCCCAACAGTATATATAGTAGCGTACTTGTAGTAGATACCCTCAGTCTTGGAATTGCCTTTATCTCCTGGATATTGTCTTCGGGCAACCCTTGAGCATTGTCGGTTTCTTTTCAGTAGTGTAGGTGACTGGTAGTTACCTCGACATGTTGCATGTAGCCAAAAATCTTGGTTACACATTTGCTAACCATCAAGGGGTCATCACCATCCTCAGTGTCGAGGTCGTCCCATTCGTCGCCATTCGGATCAACACCTGGCTCACTGTCAATACCTGCATCGAGCGAGATGGCCACCTGGGCCTCGTTTTCATGCTGCTCATCAAACAACTTTGCCTCGTCAGGCCCATCTGGTGAAGTTCGCTGCTTCTTGAAGACACAATCGTCATCTTCTTTACATGTGTCAGTTTTGACGTTCAGATGAGAAGCGACCTGCTTCAATAGGTCTACTTACTGTACCTCCTGCTTGATGATGTGGGACACAGTCACGACGGAAGGACGGTAGGCTCCCTTGGGGTTCGTTAGCGGCGCGGAGGGCACAACGTCGACGGCCATGGCCCTGGAAGCATGTCTCGCTTGCCTTGAGTTGCCGTGTCCACGTTGTTTCCATTAGCTTTTGCCGTAGAGGTAGCGGTGGGGGAGTATCGCAGGTGAGGATGCGAAGTGGGCATAGGTGGACCTTTAGATGGGGGTTTTGAGCGGGTGATTGGACGGGATGTAGCATTCTTGTTGTGGGGCGAAACGGCGGCACATGTTATGGTGTTGGCATGTCTAGAAGGGAATGAGTAACAACTTTGCCTCGTCAGGCCCATCTAGTGATTCAGAAGTTTGCCGCTTCTTGAAGACACAATTGTCATCTTCTTTACCTGCGTCAGTTTTGATGTTCAAATGAGAAGCGACCTACTTCGATAGGTCCGCTTGTTGTACCTCCTGCTTGATGATGTGGGACACAGTCACGGCGGAAGGATGGTAGGCTCCCTTGGGGTTCGTTAGCGGCGCAGGGGACATGACATCAACGGCCATGGCCCTGGAAGCACACCTCACTTGCCTTGGGTTGCCGTGTCCATGTTGTTTCCATTAGCTTTTGCTGTAGAGGTAGCGGTGGGGTAGTAGTGCAGGTGAGGACGCAAAGTGGAGATAAGTGGACCTTTGGATGGGGGTATTGAGCGGGTGATTGGACGGGATGTAGCATTCTCGTTGTGGGGCGAAACAGTGGCACATATTATGGCGTTGGCGTGTCTAGAAGAGAATGAGATGGTTTCTGAGAGAGTGATGAGAACTTACTAGTACCATCATGTCGGTGGTGAAGACAGAGACAGTGAGCGGACTCGCCTGCTTTTTTCAACCAGCTATGTAGGTATAGCTGAAGAAATACCAGTTTGGAGTATCGGAGGGGTCTATGAAGCATAATGAATGATGCTTCAAGTGTGAAAAGAGACGATGTACCAGCTTCGAAACTCTTAGTGAGATATTGAATGGTGAGTCCCTGGTTCCGGAAAGAGATACGGTCCTGATGATACAACCACCCAAGTCACTGGAAGGCCCATGTGTGCGTTGAGTGGACTGGGAGGATTGTCGCTTGGTTGCTTGTGTGGCGACCTGCGTTGAGTTGGGCCCCAGGATCGCCCTCTCCCTCGTCACACACGGCCATTATGGATTCGTTTGATCCTCCCTGGACCGTTACCGCACTGTGTTCCGAGCCAGATTACCCTCATATTGCCCACAACCACGCCATTCAGGATGGTGGATTCAGAGTCTAAGGATATGGGCTCGTTGATATGCAGCCGATATTAATAGATTACAATGTAGCAGTCATTGTGTTTGGAAAGGCTTACCGAGGGCAACCCAGTGCTCCAGACTCTTCGCTGTTCTCTTCCTGGAGTCGGATGGGTCGAAAGTCGTGACTGTCAATGAATGTCAACGACTTAGTTTTTTTTCACACGTTCGAAAGATAAGGATCTTTTGTTCATTGACACGATCTGATTCCCTTATCCTTTATTTCAATGAAATTATTATTGCATATGGATTCAATGGCAACGGTTTAGGAACAACGACTGCATTGCTAATAGAATGACAAAATCGACAAAATCGAGGTAGGTGAAGTCTAAGACTAAGGGCAGCAGACGAGGAGCAGGATCAGATCTGTTTGAAGAGACGTGCCAACTCCATTAGCCTTTAGTTCTTCTTCCCCCTTCCTGCCGCACGTGTTGTACGCCTTGGCTGTGGAGCTGGCCCAACTGCAACTTCGTTGAATGATCCAGACGGAATAGCTACCTGCGAAGGGCGTGCTGGCGCAGCCGCTGTAGCTCTTCGAGAGGAGGAGACTTGGCGACTCTGGGGAACTGGTGTGGCCGGAGCTATTTTGGCACCGGCACCACTTACACTCATCTGAGTGACATCCATTTCAAGTTGCGCCATTGCTGATAACCCCATGCTGCTAGTGGCTGGACTGCGTCTGGCAGACTGCGTAGACACTCTGGAGGTTGCGTTGACATCAAGGGAGGCAGAAATAACATGAGGGTCAGGTCCAGGGGATCGAGGTGGCGAGGGTCCAGGGGACTGTCGTATTTCTGCAGGCCTGGAGACAGGGGATGAAGTAGGAGTTCCTGCGGCTGGTGTTGCGGGTACAGTCGGATTATCATTGTCCAAAGCATCCAGCATCTCGTCTTCCCAGGTACGGGGTGTTAGGGTGGGGCCTTGAGCATCAGCCGCAGAGACTGTGGCTGTAGTGCACGCCTTTCCAAAGACTCCGTGATTGTAGAAGTCCATGGTATCAACTGCCCATGGGGAGCGCTTGAGCAGCCTCCGGAGATAAAACTCATAGTCTTCAAGGTACTTGATCTGAGTCTGTGCACCAACTTGCGAGAGTTCGGAGTCATGGGATAACAGAAAGCGAGTCTAAGAATTTAAAGTTATGAGTTAAAAGCCTAGACGCCATTGACAAGATGCTGAAACTCACAATGATCGCTGCACTGGCTACCATACCCTCAGTGATGCTCAAGATGCCCATGCGCTCCCCCCTTGCTTTTGGACGCCCGCGCTTCTGATCTGAAAGAGACGACTTTCCAAAGACGAGGATGTGGATGATCTAACGAAATAAAATGTAAATCAGTAGTGTACTTTTTGAATTGAGAGATGCTCGAGTTTGTTACCTTTACAAGAAGTGGACTCCTCAAGAAGTCCACTGCTGACAACTGGTCAATATTCGTGAACAAGACGGGAGCGAGAGGGGTATAGTTTCCGATTCCATCTTTCTTCAGTAAGCGTAGGTAGGCCGGGTCCTCCTTCTTGCGAGCAGCGCCGCCAGAAAGCAGCGCAGTATCTAGTCCAAGGGGTGCAAAAAGTACGGCGGCCATATCCTTGATACTCTTGAGAATGTTCGATCGCTCTTGGTTGAGAGCGCTTGTAAACTAGTGAAAAGAGTCGCTATTAATAAGGCGACACTCAGAAATATTAGTTTGGATGATGATACGCACCACGGAGCCAAATTGCTTGTACGTCGCCATCGTTTCATGCATGTCCTGAGGTATCATGGCATAAAGTTCTGCTAGAGCTCCATTGACCCTTGACTCATTCGACGCCCAGCGTGCTGGACTGCGAGGATCCATGGTGGGTATCGGACCAGCAGGGAAGAGGCCATCAATCACCCAGAAGTGATACAGCATCACGTACTTCTTCGCCTCCTTCGTGATTTTATTGTCGAGGGCGTCAGAGTTATTGAGAATGCGACCACGCTTCTTGGCGGGAATTGACGAGGAAAGTCGGGAAAATTCCTTCTTGACATGCTTCAACTCCTCACGCATCTCGAGGTACCCTTGCTGCGCGAGCGCAAGTGCCTGAAATTGATATTTAAATTTAAAATCAACAACGCTGTCGGAACACAGTGGCCACACAGCACTTACCTTGCGTAGCTCATGGACCTCGGCATTTGGTCCAGGAATAGCCATAATTCTTTGAATCTGAACCCCAGACGCAGGCTCGAGGCCATTATTCTCCGATTCAGAGTCACGACCATCAACGCCATCGAGATCAAAGTTCTCGCCTCCCGAGCTAAATCCATCATGTTGATGGGATGTAGACAGCATCGAGTGAGAGTGGCACTGAGGGATAGGAAAGAATAGGAAAGATAATGGTGCACACGACGAAAGACAATGGATACCTACCTGGGCTTTTTAAATCTTTCCGTGCCCGACAGGATCCTGGACCAGGCACATATTCTGTTAGAAATCGGATCTGTATGCCCATGCTGTCAATGACGATTCAGACGTAAATCAGGATAGCGATGAGTGTCATAAAGAGTCAGACGGCCGTACTTTAGTGTGAACTTTCTGATGGTGAGTAATGAGCGGTCTGACTGTCCGGTCTTGTAGCTAATCGAGCCTGCAGGTTGGCATGAAAACTATGGCAAACATGTCGGCGGGATGGTGGTTGACGTATAGGGATGTATTGAATGCTGTTATCTCTGAACCGAGGTGATGGAGGTATAATACAGCGGAGATTATGCTGATCCGATTCAAGACGCTGCAACATTGATGAGATAATTATTATGTGTCCTATCAATGGACCTGCAGCCATTATAATATCCAACATCTCTATTCCAAATGGGAGACGGAAGGCCGTGTTCCAACGTTTCTGACTCAGGTCCAGACCATTCTGAAATCGTTCTGATTCTGGATCCAAGTCAGCATCAGTATTGTGTCAATGAGAACACAAGGAAAGGGGCCCGAGAATGCAAGACATACCCTATCGCGTCTGAATCGGGTTCATACGGAGATACATATCTCCATCAAGGTGATCGACAACAAGATGTTCGTCCAGGCGATCATTGTCAGGGACTAGAACAGCACCACGAATGATGGAGCACAGAGGGATGAAAGTGCATTGGGAACAGGGAACCAGCTTCACGCGTTTGAGTTTGAGATCGCGGTCAATAGAACGGGGGTTGCCGGTCTTGGCCGTGTAGGGGTGAACGAAGGCAAACCCCAAAGGTTGAGTGATGTGTGGAACCTTACATGTGAAGATGAAGAGGAGACGAGCGAAGGCCGTTTCGGTCTCAGAATCTTGGAAAAGTATGGAATCGTATCGTGGACAGCCAAAAAATGAGGGGTTGCAGCGGAGGTGGTCGGTTGATACTTTTTAGTCGACCTGGGATTCGTAATGCACCTTAATATATCGATATTCAACTACCTGTCAATTCTAAGTCTCAGAGATAGGAAGTGAATATAGTTCTGATAACATACCTTGAAGTCGGCAGGGAGTGAGATGAAGGACTGAAGGTCGAAGCCGTATGTTGGAAGCGAGTTGTTGAGAAATTCGCAGAACTTCTTGCGAAATCGGGCAAAGGAGCGATCGGATTGCTCCTTGCTCTCCACGTCCGCTAAACTCATTGCCGGACGCAGCGAACACAATTTGACACGAGTAGAATCACCTGGGCCGATGGCGACAGATTCCGCATGAAGGTCCTGGTCCAGGACCTCCGTGGCATCCAAATCGTCTGAATTTGCTTCATCCCCCACACCCGATTCTTTGGTGTGGTCTATACGCATGCGGATAAGTTTCGAAGCGAGCTGATGATGGTCGACACGGAGAATCTCCATATTTGAGTATGGTTAGTAGTTATCTGTAAGTACAGCAATTGGACACAACATACCTGGCCGGCGACGTCCTTGCCATTGGACCGAAGCTGATAGGCCTCTTTCAACGGACTATGCATGCTCTCATTCGGGCGGGTGCTATAGTTACGTGCAGTACCTTTGTTGCGGATATCCCGGACAGCGTGCTTTGCAAGGTGGGCCTTGGGGAAGTCCCAGTCGACTTTGAGTCCTTCAATAGCCTGAGGTTTTCTGGCCTGTCGTACGTATCCCTAGGAATTTATTAAGGCACCATCAGTTTCAAGTCTGTCAGCAGTGGTGTGACAATAGGAGAACATTAACGTACTTTCAAGGCATTATCGAAAGCCTTCAGTTCTCCTTCAAATGCACCAAGAGTGCCTTCTGTGTGGACGTCCAACCCGACTAGTGAATCGAGTCGGAGATAACTTGCTAGCACCTGTAAAAGGCTGTATCCCTCTGCAGTAATGTCCTTTTTCAGAACGTGGAGAGCGGCATAGAAAGCTTGCTGAGAGTGAAATTTTAATGATTCGACATAATACCGTTGATAATGTAGCGAACATACCACAGAAAGGTCTTGCAACTTGTTGCCATCTGCGAAGGAGAGAAGGATAACTTGTTGGAAATGACTGAGACCCCTCCAGCGTGGAAACTCGGCGACGCTAAATCGGAATCAGTAACTTACAGTCCAAGGGCAGATATGGATTATTTAGATTGATACACACTATTTTTCTACCACGGCTTGTTCATGGCGTCCAAGGAAAGCAAGAATCTTCTTAATCTCTGGCCATATGTGGTGGCCCCATAGGCCGCCATGAAAATAATGGAGGCGGTCGAAGCTCAAAGCTCGATGGAGACATGAATAATGAACGAGCCAGAAGACATTCTAGTACCAAATTAAAACCGATTAAATACTAACCACTTTTCATGTAGAAAGCCATTGGGCCAACTCACGGAAACTGGGCGCAGCCCAAGCGCTTTGAGACGTTCTTCGCCCGCAGCCCGGTTTTGCGCATGAAGCCGCAGTGCATCCTCACCTTCATCATGTGACCGCAATGGAAACACCCCAGAAAGGTCGTGGAGAGACTCCTTGGGAACCAAGCAGATCGGACAGGGGCATTTACCGCCACGACCACGAATAAGAGACATCATACACCTGTAGGGAAATGTAAGTGGGGAAGCGCTGTTTACATTAAAGAACTTGCTTTTCTTCATAGTCCGCTGAGAGGATTAGTATTACGGGAAACAACCAGCGCGGGATGTTGTCATAGGGCGAAATGTATGCATACCCGGTCTTTGAATGTTGAATGACCTCGTCGAGCAGTTTCATGAATGCCTCGTGCCAGACGACACGCTTGAGATTCGTATAGCCAAGTTTTCCCTCTTCCTCGGGATCTTCCTTAACCTGTTCACGGACACTCCGTTTGTTACACGTTTGTGTTAAAGTGGAAGTGGACTCACAATCGGCAACCATCCCACAACAGTACCACCACCTACCTGTTTGCTATTCCGTATCTCAACTGGTAAATTCGCACACCGAACGACCACAGGGTACCCCTTGACTGTTCCGAAACTGGATATTTTTGATTTGTCTGCGTACAAGATCAGGCCGAGCGGCACTGCGTTCTCGACTTGCGGTAAACTTGACTAATGATATTACAGCAAATTATTACAACAACATGAATTGACGAAGACATTCATTATAGTACATACTTGGATGTCCCACCAACTATCTCCAGTCCAGGGTTCATCGTAAAAACGGTCGAAGTCTCCAGCACTATTGCGTTTGTAGAGATGCTGAGCATCCCACTCAAAATGCGGCGCGAGTAACGGATTCTGGAGGAGATCGAGGACCCACTGCCACACCGGGCGAGTATGGACCTCGTATGTCTTCATCTCCTTCTTGTACGGCACCTTGACTTCATGTTTGGAGAACTGATATTAAAGAAGAGAAAGTCAAAATAGACATGAAGGAAACGATAAATCAGAAATACATACATACTGGAGTGAGTTCCTGGCCGGCTGAATCGCAGGTCTTACGGAGTTCTGCATCATTCTTGAGTGTGACCTGAGCGGCACCCTGTGCAACGCGCGCAATAAGGCCGAGTAGTGTCTCGACCTGTCTTCTGTTTAGTGACGCATCGAGTGCAAGCTCCGCAAACTCGAAGTCGCCGGCGGTACGAAATGGACGCCAGGGAGCTGGATCCTTGACATGGCGGGGAGTTCTTGATTGTGCACGGAAGTCTTCATAGGATTGGTAGAGAGGCACCCGTCGACTGCGGGGATGGAATTCAGTCTTGAACTCAGCTCGGTCATTGTTGGATTGTGATTGCGCCTGGGGCTGCACTGACCTGCCGGCGCTGGGCGCGGCTGTGAATACAATTATCAGAATAACAGGCGCGCAAGGTAAGTTAAATACGCACCTTGTCCCTCCTCTTGTGACCCAGGCTCCCTCAGGAGTGGCTCATCGGACAGACCAGGATCGGGACCAGGGTCAGTAGCTATCGTGATCATCTGAATCAATTACACTATCGGCATTCGTGACATCTTAAACTTACCATCATCGGAGTGGAATGAATAAGAGTGTCCTTGACCAGCTGCGCCGAACACTGAAGCGCTGGATGGTCCTGGACGAGGAATCCCTGATGCTGCCTGGCGCCTCGCCACTGAACGAAAATTAGTAGTATTTCTAGTACTGTAATAGCTCTCGAGAAAAAAATACAGATCTCACATTTCTGAGACTCCTCATAACGACGAGAAACTAATAAGCGCTCCTCCTCGTCTTCTTTCCGCTTCCTGCAACTCCTTTCGTGAGACAAAAATCCCTGCACCTTGAACTTGTTGCCGCAGTAAGAGCATTTCTTCTGGCCTGTCACAGCCTCATCGACGGTACTGTGAGCTCTGGAGGATGGACGAGAGGGCCCCATGGTGTAAGGAAGCGACGAACAAGAGGGAAAATTGAGAGAAGAAGCCAACTGATACGCAAGCACGCATAAGCATGTCATCAACATGGCATTATTAGGCACACGCTGCCGCTTATCATTCCGGCGATGCCCGGTCAATTGAATCAAATCATTATCATTCCATTTTCATGCTCATTCAAAGGGGCTTCTGATGTAATACTCTGATGTTGTAAGCCGCCGGCATTATGATGGACCTTGGAAATTTGCGACATGCAGCCCTCAATGCCTGGCACATTTACAATAATGCCCCCTGGCTGTGTGCCAGTGGGGCTCGCCTTCGGTATGTCTTGCACGGAGTAGAAAATCTCGCCCCTTCAAGAAGGACGCTCATTCTCTTAGCATCCTACCTCTCCCCTTCCCAATTTTTCGATACTTGTTGCTTGGCGGCAGCCACTTGTGCCATGTGGGCCCAGCTCTGTCTGGGTGAAATACTTTCCCAATGGGAGACCTCCTTTATCCCTTCTAAAGTAGTCTGCAGACGTGACCTCTCCCCTCCTTTCAACGCTCGAGCCGCTTCGATTTGCGTTGATTCAAATTTCACTAAGCGGCGCCGGGGATCTCGCTCTTCCACACTGTAGTGATTGGCCCCCAAGTAAAGCACATCGATTTGAGTGGAGTGTTCGTACTGCTTATATATGATACACGGCGTGAAACGAAAGCCCCAACACTTGTTGCCCAAGTGGCTCCAACCTCAGGCAACGTACGGTCGCACATGCATAGGTAACTTGCATCCCACCTCACCCACAATCTTTGGTCGTGGAGACAAACTTCGGAATTCAATCTTGGAATCAACGCCATCGCGCAGCTCAAAGGTAAAGTTTTTCACGAGGACTGTCAAGACCGCCTACCAAAAAAAAAGGGGCCGTAAATG
>JBBPNO010000270.1:0-33124 GCA_038090915.1 Boletus eberwhitei
TCCTTTCAAAATCTCAAGACCACCCCCAAGAGCCCTGCTGCCGGCCTCTCGACAGAAGAAAGCTTTCACGTTGTTAGGGTATTTGCTAGGCGATGGTGAACATCAACAATCTGAATGCGCGTCCGACTCGGGGGGATGACTCACAGATTTGGGCCCTGACGGACGATGAGTTGAATCAAATTTATCGCAACAGCTGCACGGGGGCTGAGCTGCGCCGTGCGGCCATCGACGAGACGTTGGAGATCTCTGACACGACATGAAAAAACAGCTAGTTATATGGAAACTTTGCTTACTCAAAGGTGATAGGGGCCGCATCGACGCGCTTCAACGCAACCTGGATGACACCGCGCATTTGACCCGGGCCGCCCTCTCTAGGGGCGCGGTCCGTCATGTTGACATCAAACTGCCAGGTTGTATGGTCAGTACGTACACGTTCACTGTGACTCATTGACCGAGTTACCGTAGCTGCATTTCCAAAAGAGAGCACAGCGGAAGAGTACGCGATCGCATCGCTGTCATAGATGACCTTGGGCTTGAAAAGGCCCGGTTGAGTATGGTTCTGAAGTCTCTCGAAGACCTCGATGCGTCGACGCGCATCCTTCGACACCTTTTCGTCCCCGAATGCTGGAAAACACGCATGAGTGAACGTGACAGACGACACTGCGTGGGCTCGTACTCACATACTGCACGCCAAGAAGTGATCGGAATGATCAATGGCGCGTGTCAAGGACGTGCGAGTGGAGCTCACCGTCATACTGATAGTACACTTTCCTGGGAAGACCAGTAATCTTGAACGAGTTGGTGACGACCTGAAGACGCCGTGCGCCTTGGGGTGGGCCGCCGGGACGAGACATTGGATAGATGAAGCACGATTAA
This sequence comes from Boletus eberwhitei, assembly GCA_038090915.1. Lineage (NCBI taxonomy): Eukaryota > Fungi > Basidiomycota > Agaricomycetes > Boletales > Boletaceae > Boletus > Boletus eberwhitei. Next base: position 877 of record JBBPNO010000270.1, read on the forward strand.
GAAGAGTGAAAAGGCAACTGATAAGAGGGCGAAGGGCGAGCTTTATGTGGTACTCGCCAGCGCGTTGGCAAGATCGATAAGAAGGAAGCAGTCGCGTAGATGATGATCGTCTCGTGTCCGCATACTGACTCCTAGTGAATCAACCACCTGATTTTTGATTTGTCCCACCGTCTCGCTTCACGGCATAGTAAAGACTAGTATTAAAAAGGACAAGCAACAGACGGAGGCCAGCTTTAAATGGAAATCAACACATGTCCAACTACACTTTAGCAGTACTCCGGAGAGTCGAAGGTAATATGTAAATGAAAGAATATCGCTCTTATTGTACCGCATGCGTAATGCTAACGATATCCTCGAATCATTGAAGTTGACGCCAAACAGACGTAATGAAGCTCTGCTAGCACACCACAGGTGTTCCCATTCAGCAGCATCCGCCGGACTGCTGCTGCTGTACAGATTGTCCGGGAGTCACGGTCGAAGACTTGGCGCCACCGGCGGGTGTTGACGTGGATCCCATTCTGGAAACGCTATCGGTATCTCGTCATGATGCGTTGCGGGATTACCTACCTATCTTTGATCTGCTTGGCCATGGTCAAGAACGCTTGCTCGACATTCGTTGAGTTCTTGGCTGAGGTCTCCAAGAAAGGGATGGTCAATTGATCGGCAAATTCCTGAACAAAGATGAGGGCGGGCAGGGGTAAATGACACAAAAGCCGATTACCTTTGCCACGCTGTACTCGACCACTTTCTTGCTTGTAAGGTCAGACTTGTTCCCTACCAACAGCTTGTTAACCCCTTCCGACGCGTATCGGTCAATTTCCTGAAGCCATTGCTTGACATTCGTGAAAGTGTCTATGGGATCCGGTTAGTACCCATCACTGAACAAAGATGATCAAGTCTCACCATTGTCCGTGACATCGTAAACGACGATGATGCCGTGAGCACCTCTGTAGTAGGATGAAGTGATCGTGCGGAAACGTTCCTGACCTATATCACAGTTGTGAGCAAGGGTGTGTAGCGGGCTAGAAAAACTTACCAGCAGTATCCCACTGGAACGCGCGTAGAATGGAGTCAGTAAATTCTGAGAGGCATGATGTGGAATTGCAAGTAGGATGGCCCATGGATAATGTTGTAGCATACGGGGAACAACCGAACGAGCCCCGAGATAAAGAAGCTGAAGGGAAGACGCACAATCTGGAGCTTCACTGTCTTTCCCTCGAGCTCGATGGTACGAATCTTGAAATCTACGCCAATGGTACTGATATAGCTCTCCGTGTATGTATCATCTGCAAACCGGAGAAGCAAACAGGACTGGAGGTAGATGCCTTTTGAGCAAATTGACATGGCTTGCTACAGGGCAAAACAAACCTTTCCAACACCAGAGTCGCCGATGAGGAGAAGCTTGAAAAGGTAGTCGTACTCGCTGGTATGCATGGTGAGCGTTGAAGACGAAAAGCTTGGGTCGTTGCCGTTGAGGTCGGTGGTTGAGTTGGCGGATGAAGGGAGCTGTGTACTGCGTGACGCGTGGCCAGGCGTGACTTTGCCGACAAATTGAAACAAGTACTGTACCGCCACACCCCCTCCGTGCGCCCCCAGCCTCAAACAGGTTTCCACTCATTTTCTGCCATCTTCGCCGCTGCAAGCCAGCCAGAAGACTGATTTTTTAGTTGTACAGTGCTGGTCTGACTTTATAAAAATGTGGTCAATCACAACCTTTTGGGTTTTGGAAGAAAGATGCTATTGCTATAAATACATGTACGGATCTCTGTTTCATCCCTGCAGTTCGGCGAACATTACCGACACTGGGACAGATTCATTTTTATCTTTCCAAGAGTTTCTCGGTCAGTTAGACGATAGTGAAGATCTTGTCGATGACACGCGGCACGTGACCACTATACGAGTGGCAGCACGTTCGGCAACGCCATCGCAGCTCTATACCCTCCCTCGTATTTTCTGTCTCTGTTACCCCCCTTTTGAGCCTAGCGCACCGTTCGTGGACGTTTGAACAGTTCTTGGACCATGGAGCCATCATATCAAGCTGGTGTTCGCCGACCGGACGTGAAGAAGAAACTTGTCGTAGTTGGTGATGGTGCGCGGGATAGTTTGTTCGTCCTTTGCAACATCATTCAATCATATCATACTAAGGTGGGTGCGGAAAGACGTGTCTCCTCATCGTATACGCGGAAAACAGGTTTCCAGAGGTGCGCATACATCCACACCTACCCCCAGTTCTGAGGCTCAGAGAGCAGCTACTGGGCAGTCCTATATACCAACAGTATTCGAGAATTACGTGACGCAGATTCAGTTTGAGGGAAAGCTGGTGGAACTGGCACTTTGGGACACCGCAGGACAAGAAGAATACGACCGATTACGACCACTAAGTTACCCGGAGAGCGACGTGATTCTCATTGTCTTTTCAATCGACTTCCCGGTTAGCCTCGGAAATGTCCAAGATAAGGTTTGTATTTCAGCCCGAAACTTTACATTTCCCTGAACTACGGTTTCAAGTGGTATCCCGAGGTAGCACATTTCTGCGAAGGCACGCCCCTCATATTGGTCGGTACCAAGATTGACCTACGACGAGACGAGCAAACACGACGTATGCTCAGCGCGCAGGGGCAGGTGCCAGTGTCGACAGAGCAAGGCGCTAGTGTGGCGAAGGAAATTGGGGCCAAGTACGTTGAATGCTCAGCAAAGACTGGCACTGGTGTCCAGGATGTCTTCAACCTTGCCCTCAAGGAGAGCATGAAAGGCCGTTGGGGAAAGATGGTGAAGCAACGGCGTTGTGTAGTTGTCTAGCTCGATGGCGTATGCTCAGAATTGCCGCACCAGTTGAATGCTTAGAGTATTTGTACGTACAGATCTTTGTTGCTATTGCATCCCTGTCATGTTCATAGAAATGCACATCCATGAACAACTTTATTGTTCTTTGAGATGAGAGGACTGGATCGCGGTGGCAACTCTCCAGGAGCGGTAAGCTAACCACAGGAATGCCACGAGGATAAGGGTTGCAGTCCCCATCTCGACAGGAAACAAGTCACGTTTAGAAGCCACAGGGACTTGAAGTAATGGGTGATACGACGGCGCACTCGGTACAGAGAAATGTGCCAACGAACCGAGCATGATCGAATTTGCTAACGGTGACTCGGAGGAATACGCAGAGGATACACTTGCTGAGGCGACATCAGAACGTGGGGGGTAACACTCTGTACAGCATACACACCATAGAGAGGACAAGCCCAGAAGCATGCGGGGGAGGGTATTGTGATTGACTGGGGAGTCCGACCAATACTTGGTTCGCCATACCGCGCGTGGACAGGAATGTCTGCAGTGACTTGTTTTGAGCGAGAATCCGTAGGAGTGGCATTTATGAGTAACAGGGAGTTGGCAGTTTGATTAAGAGCGAACACGGGGAGCTCCAGGTTTGATTCGCCCCAGAACTCAAAGGAAAGATGGCGGTCTATGAGTTCATATCTGTCAATGATGATGTTTTGGGAAAATGTATATAGTGCAAAGAAAGAGCAGTCAGAATCGGGAGGGTCCAATGCAATTGTTGTGGACAGAGTCGAGTGAAATCCACGGTGTGGTTGGAGGGAATGCGAGATCACTGTCGAAGACATCGAGTACGACGAACGGAGTGCAGGCTTACATTAGGGTATTACATGTGAATTCACGCACGTGGCGAAGGTTTGATTCGCTTGCTAGACAGTACCGACCTTTACCGAACACCAGAACTAACGCAAATCGCTCGTTTCCCAGGTTCCCGCGTAGCCACTCGGAATTCTCGACGATATGCAGGCTGTAGATGGACTCCTCGACGATGCCCTCCTTACGGATCGTGCACACCCCCCACTCATCTTTGGTGCTGGAGGTCCCATGTACGTCCCGATCCTCACCAAAAACGGAGTCATCTGTCTCACATAGCGCACACAGGTTGAAGCAATTCGATGAATCCGCTGCATCTAGTCGTAAAGGCTCTCAGGCACCAACCCCTCCGCGTTCCGTAGTGGGCATCGGAAACAAAGGTATGTGATCATGGAACATGATTCTCGGTCAGCCCATCGACTAGTACCATAAGTCGCGAAGCCGGATTATTCTGAAGCCAAGATCGTGCTTGCTATGGTGCGTCACTCTCACCTGGTCCTACCCAGAGCGCTGACAGTGTTCTCTAGGTTGGATTACCGGCTCGAGGAAAGTCATACCTCAGTAATAAGCTCATGCGATATCTCAAGGTTGTCATCCCCATATTGTGCATGGTCTACTTGCTGAGTTGGTCATTAGTGGCTAGAATATGATGTTCAGGTAGCCAAGCCTGCAGATCGCCGGACATACACGTACTAAGATCTTTCGCAAGGTTTTCAACGTTGGGCAGCTACGCCGTTCCCGTGCCAAGCAAAGGGCATTACAGTTTGTACATGACCGTTCAATATTCACGAGCTCACGTTATATATCAGGAGCGGGATCAAGGAAGATCATACAGCGAAATACTTCAGCCACAACAATGTCGAGGCAACCAGGATTCGAGACAAGTTGGCGGAAGATAGTTTGGAAATGTCAATACAGTGGCTGAAGAAAGGCGGTAATGTAGGTATACATGGTGAGATATCTCTTTGTGTCGTTACGAACGCCGGGCACTGAGTATCGCGCAGACGCTACTAACAGTACACGGAGTCGGCGGCAAGTATCATGTCGTCACCACTCTTCACTAAACTTGATAGCATCGCAGGGCTAAAATCGAAGCCCGGGTTGCCAAGGAAAAGGGGATCCAAGTCATATTCCTTGAATCCGTCTGCAATGATCCCGCCGTGATAGCGGCTAATGTGGCTCTCAAAGTTTCTTCGGGCGATCCGGATTACAAAGATCTCCCGAGAGAGGTCGCTGAACGTGACTTCATAAGGCGTATCAAGGAGTACGAGGCCGTTTATGAGACCATCACGGAACCCCACCTCTCCTACCTTCGAATAACTGACGTCGGGAACGAGGTCACTCTCTCGCGTATCAATGGATATTTGCAGAGCCGCATTGCCTTTTACCTCATGAATCTCCACGTGAAGCCTCGGAGTATCTTCTTTTCTAGAGTAAGAATTGCTTCTAGTTCCAGCAGAGCGAGCTGAGAACTGGTTGTAGCACGGGGAGAGTCAGTTCAACGTCGAGGGAAAAATCGGCGGAGATTCCCCACTCTCTGGACGTGGCCTTCAGTATGCCAATGCACTCCCAGAACTTGTCCGTAAACATATTGGGGACGCGGCGTTGACTGTAAGCCCTTCTTCCTTCCACCAATGATATCCCGTGCCCATCCCACGAATTCCTGCGCAGGTCTGGACCTCTACTCTTCAACGTACAATTCAGACGGCACAGTATCTGCCTTATCCCAAATTGACGTGGAAGTCCTTGGATGAGTTGGATGCCGGAGTCTGTGATGGAATGACATATAAAGAGATCGAAGTCAGTGAGACTAGCCGTCCGGTCAAGAAAATACTACTAATCGTTGGTTAGCAAGCATACCCAGATGACTTTGCAAATCGTGACGAAGACAAGTTTAATTACCGATATAGAGGAGGAGAGTCGTACCGCGACGTAGTCGTGCGGTTAGAGCCTGTTATCATGGAACTCGAACGACAAGAAAATATTCTGATTTTCGGCCATCAGGCCATCTTGCGATGCTTGTAAGTTCTTCTCGTAGTTGGCTTGTTCTTGCCCTTCAAGTTGGCCATGGTCTAGATATGCGTATTTCCATGACCTACCACCGGCGGATCTTCCTTACATCAACATTCCATTGCATACAGTCATAAAGTTGACCCCGAAAGCGTACGGTTGTGATGAGGAGAGGTATAAACATATACCCACCGTGTTTTGCTATGGCTGATGGTAATCGTCCAGGTATACCTTACCCATAGGGGCAGTGGATACCCACCGACCCAAGCCTAGTGCTCCTCAGTTGGAAGTGCCTGTGGCATCTTCTGCACGGGAATATTACGGAAAGAATGAATAGTGGTTCGACTTAGACAAATCGATCCTGGATGTCTACTGCAACCTTTGTTGGATGTTTGCTTGCACTACCTTGCCCTTACCTGCAAGGTTTCTTGCACGTCTATCCCCAACTGATTTAGGCTATGTTGATGATCCTTCGAAGTTTCACTAAGAGACTTTAGGTAGTTCTGTAATCTGAATTTTCTAACGTGACGAGTCACCTCAAGTTCCGGCCCGACCGGCCCTACTGTTGTGACGCGTTAAGTGAGAGTCGGACAAAACATGCAGAGTCTATGTCCACAATTTTCTGGCCGCGTGATGTCCTTTATGGCGGTTACTGCTATGGTTGGGTCAAACATCACACTGTGTGTGTGGCTGGCGTCCTCAACACAAATACGGTGAGCTAAACCATTCAGACCTACTCGTTCTACTCATCCCAGCCAGCGAGCCGACGCGGATGCAACTCTAGCGAACACAATCCGATCGGATGACCTCCGAGCTCTTCTTGCTTCGTGCGGGACACCTACCGTCCTCGGATATGCCACTTTCTCGTCGGCCCACTCATTGACTGTTCCGAACATACAGGATCATGATGCGTCATTGTACTCCTAATTCCATACCTCACACTTTACAAAGATTGACAAAATCTTCAGAATAAACCCACTCCGTTTCATATGCTACCACCGTCATGCTAAAAGCTCTATGAGGTTCTATGCCCCCGAGGTTGATGCACCGAGTCTTGTTCCCATTCTCAACGAAGTGAAGACACCAATGGAGGTGTCGCTTGCCCATGACTTCACGCGGAGGTGGGATTCAAAACTCAATGTTCCGGAATACCAACTCGTGGTCAATCTGGTGAGTGGTGTCTAGCGTTTTATGCGCCGTTCCGAACGCCACCACATAGTGGAACTCGGCAAAGTCACTCGAGGAAGCTGTTGAAAACTGTCGAGCTCAGTCTTCAAGGCGCAACTCGGGTCGAAATGTAGACAAAAAATTTGAGCGACCGCAACGCCATATAGCATCTTCGTCACCCCCCCATGTTGGGGGGAAATACGACTTTTTGTCTAAATTGAGAGAATTTAGTTTCGCGGGTTCGTGGCCTTCTCATCGACGAGTAAATGAGGTGTTTAATCCTACCTTAGTGCGACAAACAGAAGGGCGAGCGATGATGCTGTATCAGCTAACCCAACGGCAGCACCTCCAACCCAATGAACACATAGCACTCTCAAGTTTCGCGTATAACAGGTATTTCAGTCGAATGTCAGCACTTCCAGCCTTGTGTGACCCCATGAAGGCATTATAACAGCATCTGGATAATTTTGAACGATTTGATCCTTGGTCTGGCATTTCGCCAGTTCCTCTGTCAGAATCGTGACGCTCTTAACGCCATGGTAGCTGATGGTCTCGAGGTACGGGATCCGAGGTTAATTTCCCCCGCTTGCTCATCATCCCCTGATAGAGCACCCTCGCTGTTCGCGTTCAACGGGTGTTATTGTGGCTAGACAGCTGGCCCGCAGGCTTGAAACTTAACACGGAGCTGAGCAGACTCTATTCGCATGGGTTCATAGGCCTGATAACACGATGGACGAGTGAGTATCGAGCTTATTCTTTACTTGTGGTTGGCTTACTGCAGCACCACAGAACTCCTTCACTATAGCCTATCACTGCTACCCGCCATCAGTTTCGTCATAGAGACCACCAGCCTTCTCGGCATGACGATGACTCTATCATTGTCCCTAGATTTAATCAGTGTTCTTACTGCTCACCTACATGCTTGTTACTTCATCTCCTCAGCAATCTATCGACATATACTTTTGCTGGTCGGTTCGTTGTGGAACCTCTTTAGAGGTGCGACTCTCGTCTTGGACATACTTTCAGCGACGACTCACTCGATGTGGACCCCAAATTATAGGCAGACGATATAACATCCTGCGAAACCGTACGGATCCTTGGGATTACGATGTCGACCAACTGCTGCTCGGAACGATCTTGTTCACGCTCGCCGCCCACCTTTTCCCGACGATCCTAGTTTATTACACACTTTTCGCACTGGTAAGATCTTTCCTATGTCAGTATCACGGCACAATCCCGAGCGTTCTGGATCAGATGCGGCTTGGAACAATTAGCTTGTATGCCAGCTGCGAGACGTTACTGGCTTTCATGAATCATTTCCCCCTCTTTGCCCTCATGTTGAGGAGTAAAGACCCTCAAAGACTGCCTGGTAAGTAAACTAGGTGGCACCCTCTCTTGTACTACGATCTGACGATCAGGAATCCAGGGGATACATACCTGCAGGTAAACCACACTGCTCTCGGTTGTACAGTCACGGTTGAGGTACGAATTAATTCTTTGTTGACACGTCTTGTTGATCTTTGCAGAGTCACCCACTTCCATATACAATTGTCTTTGCGCAGTATGGTAGGTATATTGAATTCCTCTCCGACATAAAACTGACATATTCGGCAGCGGACCTCTGGCGGCGACTCGCACGACATTACCATCCAATTCGCCTTGGCAAGAGGCTCCTACAAGGGCAAGTGCTGGACACATTCCCCCAAGCATCTACAGACCCGCCATTGGATCATTGACGGTGTTGATCAAGGGGTCCTTGGCGCACGTTCTACGTATCTGCCATTATTGTTCCTAGTCGTGATGTCAGGAAAAGCCCTCTTTTATATCTACTGGGACGCTTACTTTGCCTCTGCTTCCACTTCGACGAGTTTGCGCGTATGCATCTCCGCCGCGCGCCGATTGATATCCAAAACTTCCTGTGTATCCGGGAATCCGATATCCCAATAACCAGGTGGGGTCTTTGGTCTGTGCCAGTGATGGCGGTGTCGTGAGATCAGTTGTTTATGTTCCTTTGCCTCATCTGCATTTTCCTTGTCGTTGTCCAATGTGCGGGGGTTGTAAGGTGTTTTGCGCTTTGTTGGCGTCCGCCAGAGTGGTTGTCGCGAAGATGGTAATGGCCCAACAGCCTCATAATACTTATGCAGGAGATTTAGTCGGCAGAGGATCCTCACCAGCGCCATCGCCACTTACCTCACGACAGCATTCACAATCACTTCCAAGCATATGCTTTCGTTCTTCCCGATTGCGAACGACAGCATCGTACTGAAAGTCCATGCCGTCATTTCTGTCTTTCTGGATAGAAAACCTGGAGTTGATTGTCTGCATTCCTGACCTAAAGGTACGGAAGATGTCATGATGTGTTAGTAAATTTCCCATGAAACACGCACGGTTGTGCGTATCTTCCTCTCCCTTTGCGAGGCTCAGTCAATGGAACCGACCGAGAGGGTTCTGCTTTACACGGTATCTCTGGGAACAGTTCTCGGTTCCAAGCGACTTCAACAAGACGAAAGCCAACCCACCCATGTTGTTACCAAGTACTGAGGATGTATCATCATGATTGGTAGACTGCGGCGCCGCAAACGGATCTTTGTTACTGCTGGGAGACAGCGAAAGACGCTTGTGCGAGGGTCCACCGTGATACGACTTTCTACGCTGGTGCCTGGATGCTGTTGCTACCGGAGAGGAATGAGGACGTTCGACTTTGACCTCGCGAATGGACTCGTGTTTATGACCGTTTGTTTCATGGTCGCCTTCCGCTGCATGCTCTAGATTCGGCCCAAACTCTTCGAACTGCTTTCGCTTTCCAAGGGCTGATGCCCGGGTATATGCAACTAATTCGCCACCTTTGAGAAATGACTTTGCGTGGTCGTCCATCTCGCCCTCTCGAAAGAGCCACCGCTTGAAGTCTCGCCATTTCTTGTAGTCGGCCTTGTAGCGCTCTGCGGCGCGGTTCTTGGTTTCCAGGAGGGTGTCATACCGAGCACGGAGTGAATCGAGCTCTGCCTGAAGATTGGCGACTTGAGAGCGTGGACTGGGTGGGTCTGTGAGTTCCATTAGACTACGGGTGAAGTGCGCGTCGTGGCGATGGATGTCTATCACGTGATCGCGTTTCAAAGATCTTTTTTCACGTGCTTTCTATATCTTTCGCAAAGTGCTCATCAAAAGTGGGGTGAGGGTCAAAGTTGAAGGAAAGGCGATAAAAGTAGACTTGAAGGGTCGATTAACGAGTGTCTTTTCTACCTGGACGATGAGCTGGCAGTCAGTTTTCAAGTGTTAAAATGTCTCACGGCCAATCCGGTCCACTTTTGTCGCCGGTGATCAATTCAAAAAAATGCCATTGGACATACTGCGGGTGGAAACTTTCTGAGACGCTCGCTTTTAGTTCCCATGCTATCCTTTCTACAGTACCCTCGCGCGAGCAACATGGTCGTTACCACAGTTCCTTTGCCAGACAAAGTTGACTACACCACCCAGTCCGCGCCTGTCCCTGGAACCAAACGGCCCGGCCAGACTGGTGCGCTTCCTTCTTTTCGGCTTCTTTCAAGTACTTTCGCTCAATCACCATACAGCGCACTATCGGAGCGGTGACTATTACTCCCACGATACGGAAGATTCACTGTCTGATGAAATCGTAGCTTTGTTCGGATTGCTCGATGCCAAGACACCTGGAGTTTTCAAGACTCTGCCCGAAATTTTTGACAATGGTTGTAGCTACAATCCAGATGCCAGACTTCTTGGCCACAGACCCGTCATTTCTACACAGCCATTGAAGTTTGGACCCTACGTATGGCAGACCTACAAGCAAGTGGATGTCAGGAGACGCAAGGTCGGTAGTGCGTTGCATCAACTCTTCAAGTCGGGAATCCTCAAGACAGAGGAGTTGGAAACGGTCGGCATTTGGTCACAGAACCGACCAGGTGAGTGGTAAGCGTGTGCCCACCAACAATGGTACACTGACGAAATCAGAGTGGCAAATCGTTGAACTTGCTCTGCATGCCTACGGCAAAGTCGGCGTCAGCCTGTATGACACCCTGGGAAAGGATTCAGTTGGTAAGAATAGAATTCGTTGATGAATCTGTTTCATAGGCTTATCTTTCGTAGACTTCATGTACGGCAATCTAGAAGATTGACTATCACTGAACTGACCCGTACTATAGCATCAACCACTCTGCACTCTCCGTCGTGTTCACGACCCTCGACCATATACCAACACTTCTCAAGATGTCTCCGAAAATCCCAGTTTTGAAGATGATCGTTTCGTTTGACCCCCTAGACAACCAAGTACGCCACGCGCTTGTCTCCTGGGGCGAAACTGTCGGCGTGCAAATAAAGGATCTGAGCGAGAGTGCGCTTTTCCTGTTCCTTAGCTTTCGATTACTTAATGCTCGACCCTCAGTTGAAAGTTTCGGTGGAGCATATCTCATAGACCCGCTGCCCGTGTCGACCGACCAGATTGCAACATTGTGCTACACTTCTGTATGCCTTCCTCACCGCTCATGTGATCTCGCCCTTACTCTTGGCTTTACCAGGGAACTACAAACCGTCCCAAAGGTAATACATCTTCTCGGTATTTGTTCCGCTTCTTGAAAATATCCTGGCAGGCGCGATTCTCACTCATGGAAACCTCGCGACCTCGGCTTATTCAAACGTGGTCGGCATTCCCTACCCTCCGAATTACTGCCTTCTATCATATCTTCCCTTGGCCCACATATATGAGGTTGTTACAGTGCTTTTACACCATAGCCTGTCTCATGAATTCCCTTTTTTTCTCAGCGAGAAGTAGAATTAACATGCATCGCTATCGGTGGTTGTATCGGATATTTCACTGGCGATCCCCTGAGACTTCTTGAAGATGCACAATTCCTAAAGCCCCATTTCTTCCCGGCTGTCCCACGTGTTCTCAACCGAGTATACCAATCAGCCATGGCTGCTGGCAATGTACCAGGTCTGAAGGGAGCGTTATTCAGAACGGCTGTCCAAGTCAAACTTGATCAGTTACACAAAACCGGTATCAACACGCACCCACTTTGGGACTTCTTGGTGTTTAGCAAGGTATGTAATAATCCGGAATCTAGATGTCTGCACAGATACAATCCTTTATGAAGGTTCGAGCCGTTCTCGGTGGAAATGTAGTACTAGTCAGCACGGGTTCAGCTCCGATCAGTACAGAGGTGATTGACTTCTTGAAGATCGCTTTTTACTGTGAAGTCACTGAAGGTATGTACTCTACTCTTATGTCTCTGAGCATCTCTCATTCCGTTTCGTTCTTCAGGGTGAGTCTGAGAGCTTCTGGTTGGGTGCGCAAGGTTAATGTCTCCGGCAGATATGGTATGACGGAGAACTGTGGTTGTTGTACACACACCATCAAAGATGACCCCACTTCTAGTGGTACCATTGGGCCCCCTCAACCCATCAACGAATTGAAACTTGTTGATGTGCCTGCAATGAACTACACGTCCGAGGACAAGCCCAACCCTCGTGGAGAGCTCTGTGTCCGTGGCATGAACTGCTTCATTGGATATTACAAAGGTACGTACCTCAACCTCTGCGCAACCCTGGATTCATATGGCATCAGATGAGAAGAACACTCAAGATACTCTTAAGGATGGGTGGATACACACAGGTGATGTTGCAGAAGTCGACAGCTATGGCCGCTTCAAGATCATTGACAGAGTCAAGGTATGTATCCCCTCGTACCTTCTCTCATGATGCACTGACGCATCGTTGTCTCGTCGCAGAACATCATGAAGCTCGCACAAGGCGAGTACGTCGCACTCGAGAAAGTTGAGAACACGTACACTGCCTGCCCGATCGTACAACAAATCTATGTGCATGGTGACTCCTTGCAGTCCTACCTCACCGCTGTCGTGATTCCCAACCCTGTCGTCCTCGCACCCCTGGCGTCTGCGATATTTGGCAGGAAGATCACTGACAACGATACCGAAGCACTCAGGGCGGCAGTGAAAGATCCCAGGGTGATCCAGGAGGTCCTCGAGATACTCTCCGAGGAAGGGAGGAAGAATCAGCTTGCGGGGTAGGAACTATTTGCGCACACTTCTCCGCTCAATTACTGACTGACCGGTTCTTCCTTACCTCTATCTCTAGCTTTGAGGCCGTGAAACGTATTTATTTGAGCATGGATCCGTTCACTGTCGAGGACAACACCTTGACACCGACGTTCAAAATGCGACGCAAGGATGCCTACGCCAAATTCAAGGCCGAACTCGATGCGCTCTACGCGCTCGGCGAAGTGAACATTCAATCAAGCAAACTATAATCCTTTGAATCTTGTGAATATCGGAATGGATGGTCGGACCCCGCACAAATTATTCCTCTATATGTCACCACAACTGGTATCGTTAGAAAAATTTATTCGCACGTAACTTGATGTGAGACAGTGGGTGTATTGCACATTTTCGATTGACAAGCGCGATAGTCTGACAGACATGATGAATGGTGGAGGTTGAGGATGTTGGCTGACACAGCAAGGGATACAATGCGAAGCATGGGGCAGAATACAGATCATTGGCTGCTTTATGAAATGTCATGATCAGTGATAACTTGCATGAATAGGGTGGATCATCAAGGGACAGTTTTCTTGCTGTGAAGCGAGATTTTGCGAGAAATGGATGTACTGAAGTACGCGAGGGAAGCCATGATGACAACCCACAGATACCCTCCAAGAAGATTGTTATCAATGGACAAGGCGAACAAGGAGCTGAGCGCGTAAGAATGAGCATATGATAGGCATTTCGGAGATTGCGGTGTGTCCCACCTGACCAAGAACGGGGCGAACGATCGCGCCGAGCACATGGCAAATTGGACGATGCCATTGGATTGTCCTAAAGATGCCGGTGAAGGGGCGTTTTCTTTAATAAGAATCATGCTCAACCTTTTTCCAGACCATCAGTCACCGGTTCCGAGATGCAACGAAAAATAACTGACGAGTATGCCAGAGCGCCGACCCTTGACAGCGCGAGAACGGCCGCGATACCGATCCAGAGGGTAGCGGTGGTATAAGCGTCCATCTGACCAGTTTCGCCATCAATACCCCTGCGGGCGATGACGTTCAAGATGGGGAGCGCGATATAGGTATACGGCCACAACCCCATACAGAAATTGTACATTTTCGCACAGTCAAACGTGCGCAGCAGATATGACATGATAAAGATCTGAATGGCAGCGGATATAGTGCCAGAAGCCGCCAACGAATAACCGATCTCTGATGCCTACCGGAGGAAGTCAGGTCGCTCGGAAAGCGGACGAGAGTTGACTCACTGAAAATGCTAGCCCACCTTTGTCAACGGGGGAATAACAAAACAAAACAAAGACGACATCAAAGGCCGTTCCAAGGAAGCTAAGAGCAAAGCCAGACATCGATAATGCCCATATGATTGGCAAAGATAACAGCTGCTTCAAATCCAGGGGCATGTCGGGGGAAGAATTCGCATTCCGTACGCTATCTGACGTAGAAGAGTACTTCTCACCGCTTCGCTTACGTTTGCTGGGCAGGGTCTGTGAGATGAGATGGTCAGCAGGACTAGGGATGAGGCATAAGAGTGAGGTGATATGCACCTCCTCTAGGAAAGCAAAGCCAAGGATAACGCCTGTGGTGGCGATAATTGCTGCAATGAGACACGGGAGAAAATAGGGGTATTCCCTCCAGAATTCGTAATCAAAAAATTGCGGGTACTTGTCAGCGGGATGCGAGAATGTTCCGCCGATCAACGGGCTAAAATTGACCAGAGAGTGAGAGAAATTACTTCAATCAGGGATCAGTAAACAAACCCAACGATGGAACCTAAAGGCCAGATAAGACCGTAGATAGGAAACACATCGGCTTGGTTACTGGCATCGGTAATTTCACCAAGTACCGAGTGGATGACAGCTATGTTTCCAGAAGCCAAGCCCCCTTTTTGAGAGTTAGCAAGGAGGGAAAAGGGTGACAAATGAACCGACCGATGCATCGGGTAACGAGAATTACTGCCAGCGATTTTGACAATCCGAACATCAATGTAGTGGCCGCGGTGCCAAGGATACCCACGAGAACAACGGGGCGACGTCCGATGACGTCTAAGGGGAAGATGAGCGCACGAAGAGCGGGATGGGGAGGAAGTAGACAGACCAGAGAGGCGAGCCCACTGATAGATAGAACTTAGTTGGGCGACTGCAAAGGCGCTCTCCTGAGGGAGGTGAGCAAGACGTTTCGGATGCACGAATGGGAATGCGGCGTACGACAAGCCCGCTGTAAAATCCGACGCGAGAAGGGTCGTCGGTGAGGTGGAGATCACTCATAAATTCATTCACGTAAGGAAAGAGCTGGGTGAACGCGATTGGTTCGACGAGCCTGACGGTGCAGAGTGCTGCGAGCTGACCCTTAGGGATGGGTGTGGGCTCCGCCTGTGCCGGTGCTTGAGCCTCGACGTTTCGGTCATGAAGGAGGGGACATGTCTCGTCGAGAGGGAGATCGGCACTAGCGGAGGGCATGGGGAGGAGGAAGGGGGAGATGCGAAGGACAAAGAAAAGAGGGTGGGAGTGAGTCCATTACGCTTTTATCGCCGAATGTCATGCCAGGATAGTGACTCGGAAACCACTTACGTCCGGGAGCAACAACGGAGATAGGGGCACTTCCATAAATGGATTACTCAGCAACGGTACGCGACATATCCCGAACTGGACATGTCGCAACCAAACATGACCAAACATGAGCACGTCGCCGTGGGTGTTGTCGAGACTGTCTCGCCCAGTCCAAGCTCAGCGCACCTGGCAGCGAGCACGCCTTTCTTTACTATCACGTCAAATTTGCATAACTACATAACTACGAACTCGGCTATTCTCAGGATGAACCTTAATGTCAACGATAATCCACTCCTCGTCGCCCCCAGACCTGTACGACTCACCGCTGCCTATCCACATTTTACCCGCTCTCTCAGGATCGCCCCTCCGCCACCTGACAGGCCATCCGACGAAGCAGAAAACATTGATGATTCAAAGCACGCATCTCGCATCCAGTCCGTACAGCCCCCAGATAAGGACTCCTCCTCCCCCCGTGCCTCTCCCCGGTGCGTCTCCCCCCCCTCCCATAGACACATTTATACTTATTTCTCTCACAGATCCAGCCTTCCATCAGAAGCTCTCGAGGAGTTTCTCTCTATCCTCCGCCCCGCCATCTTCCCGCCCTCTTCCCCTGTCCTTCGTCCGCGCAGGAATGGTGCTCTGTCCCTCCCTACTTTTGGTGTCGCTTACAAGTCAAAGTCAAAGATAGACTCTTCCTTCACGAAGTCAGAGCAGTCCAATTTAAGCCTTACTGAGGAAACAGACCCTCTCAGGCAAACTCCTACCTGTTCCCCAGAGCCTATCTCTGAGCACCTGGCCGGAAATTGGGATATCTTTGGCCCAGAGATCACCTCCAGATGGCACGCGCAAGTCCTTGGTATGTTTTCTTCTCTCTATATCAGCTGTCGCCCCTCACCATCCCGTATTCGTCCAGCGTCTCCCATCTCCCGCATGCAGACTCGCAATCCTTTCCCTCGTCATGCCGCACACGACATCACTCTTTCCCCTATCCGCTCTTCCCCCACAATGGCTTCCACTCCCACCTCTCCCGCTGCCGTGCCCCTCCCCGCTCCCTCCCCCGATGAAACTCTAGAGGTCTTCTGAGTGTCAGCAGCCTTCCTTCTCCCCGGTTGTCTGATACTCTCGCCATTATGGCGTATGTCCGCACGTCCACAATGTCATTTACGTACTTTGTTGACTCTCGCGGCCGCCGGACGTCCTCGATTCGTTTGCTATACTATAACCTTATCCGTTCTTTCTTCCTCTTCCTTCATATCGCTCGATTCTCTTGTTTCCCCATCGGTCGGCCTCCTCTTTCATGGTGCGACCTTCAATCTAAGTTTGTTTTTTCCGGAGACATCGTTGGCGTAAATTTAACCCCGTGTACTACATCAGCCCCTTGTTCATATACTGATCCTGTATTAGCGCTCCGTAGTAATCACTATGTTCAATATGCATTTTTTCCTATCACAGTTAAGAGCGGGTCCCTCGCACGATCATGATCAGACTCCAATTCAATCTACACCAGGGTCATCTCCGTTGTCTCCATGGGGTTAGCGGCAGCCTTTACGGATGTAATGGATCCC
Organism: Boletus eberwhitei; assembly: GCA_038090915.1. NCBI lineage: Eukaryota > Fungi > Basidiomycota > Agaricomycetes > Boletales > Boletaceae > Boletus > Boletus eberwhitei. The sequence continues at coordinate 17,841 of JBBPNO010000270.1, forward strand.
TCGCCTGTCCACCCACGCCCTCTGTGAGGTAAACAGCTGCTCCATCACCATTGATGTAGAAGCAGTCCTCCAAGCGAATCCCGACCTAACGCAAGGCAGAATAGCTCACGTCAAACAAACGCGATGAGTCTCGCGACGTCCACGCACCTTTCCCTTGATGTAAATCCCTGGCTCGTTAGAAAATGCATGTCCAATTTGGATAACAACATTGGATCCTCCCCTTAGGTACGGCGCTTCGTGATCTTCTAGACCGATCCCTGTGGGTATCAGGTCAATCAAGGTTCAGGGCACTACAGCAGGGACGATAATTACCATGTCCCAGTCTATGGGTAAAGTAAGGACCAAACCCACGCCCGGTTAGTTCTGTGCGCGCAGCCTTGTCCACCTCTGCCGTGACGGTACCTGCTCTGGCAATACGTAGGGCGGTCGTTTGAGCGGCATGCACATCCCACCACATTCGAGAGTGATCTTCAGGTATCTCACTCTCTTCGAGCTGGAACGTCTGTACATGCTGTTCAGTTAGCTGTACGTGGCAAGCAGCACTACCTCACCCTCGTGACATCGCTGTGGTACCCAAACAGTACGCCTCCAGTGTCAATCAGAATCAGGTCTGAGGCATCTAGCACACGGTCGGTTCCTGCGCCATGGGGAAGTGCAGCATTCTCTTCGGTCCAAGAGTCAGACGAGACGGTGCGAGGTGACATATGACGCACCCCCGAACAGCACCAACGCCCATCTCTCGGTCAACCCAGCAACCGCCAATGCTTCGTCGATCATCTGGATCACTTGAGACTCACGCATGCCGATGCGCATTTGCGCCCGGACGGCGCGGATGGCGAGGAGGGTTACCTTGCAGGGCGTAAACTATCCGTAGAACATCACCGCCACATAGGACGTACCTCGTTCGCGCACTTGAGGAGCGCAATCTCTGAAGGTGATTTGCGCTCACGTAAAGAAGTGAGTGCTGGCGGTGCTGGAAGCACACTCAATCCAGGTGCCGCCTTCTGGAACCCATCGACGATGAAATGACGGGTCATCCCGTCAACATAGATGGGTCCTCTCTTCGATGTGGAGAGTGCTTCAACTCCAACGGCATATGGATCGTCGTCTTCCTGCCACATCACATACGTGACGTCCACGCCGGGAACGCTCAGCAGCTTCGCACGGTCTTCTTCGAAGGAGGGTGTCAAGACCGTGACCTGAGCCAACACCTCCCCTTGGTCAACGAAGGGAGAGACGATAAGCAGGAGAGGCCGTTCAGTGAGACCCCATGATGCGCCGGAGATGTTACCGAAGAAAAGCGCGCTGGCACCTGGTTCGGCGACGTATGCAGACCCGTTCAGTGCATAGAGAGCGTGAGCGAGCCGCCGCTGCCGCTCGAGGAACTCCGTGGTGTGTATCGGTTGTGCATCCTTGCAGTGCGCCGCAAGTCCCTCCCAGGGATCATTGGGAGCGAGAGATATGGTAGGGAATTGGAGAGGGAGGAAATATGTAGACAAAAGAACGATGGTGATTAAGAGCAGAGTCTGTTGGTCAATGAAGTCCAAGTCAATACGCCACACGGAGATGGGGCAGCGTGTTCACGACGCATGATGATTGATGTCAATCACATACAAGCTTTGCAGGGAGAACGGCAGTGCCGTGACATCTGCTAGGGGGAGCGACAAGGGGCTCCGATTTGCCCATCGAGCTGAGGGTGTACGAGGAGAGAAGGCAGTCGCACTGCCCCCCTGAGTCAATTTAGTGCGAGCCCGGCTAAGCTTTTCCTCACGAGTCACGACGTTCGTCCAAGCCCTCTAGAGTCTGCGATGAATGAAGCTGACACTGAAACGCTGATCGCAATGGTAACCAGCCTACTTACTGTACCACATCCAGGACAGGACGTTGTACTCGAAACTCTCCTGCAATGGAATGGTGATGCCCAAGAAGCCGCTGCGTCCATCAACTCTGCGAAACAAACGAAAGACAGCTCCAAGCCCGCCAGTGCAAAGAGAAAGGCTCCCTCCTCAGACTTGAGCAACTGGCTAGTGTCGCCGCATCCAACGCCTTCGGGCTCTAAATCGCCTAGTCTAAAAAAGCGTGCTACGGAGCAAATCGCTGGCCCACTTGCAATCAAAGACACTACCCGTACTCCCAGCAGTTCTCCTACAAAGCCTGCGGTAGATCTTATGAGCGTGTTGCGTCCACCACTACCATCGAAGCAGTCGGTACCACGGTTGCCTCCCCTGACGCTCTTCAACCCTTCCATGGTAGCAGAGCACACTCCGTGTACCTTGCATCCTTCCGTTCTTCCTCCAGAGCTTGCATGCGAACTGTTCTATACCATGATGGACTTGTCACAATCGTGGAAACGGAATAAATGGTGGCTCTTTGACCGTGTCGTTGAAAGCCCTCATCGAACATCATTCTTTGTTCGGAGAACCAACGGTGTGGATGACAACGAATCGTGGCAGGAGGCTGCACAATACTGGTGACTTCAGTCTTGCAGTCCTCTGGAGGTTGTTGCTGACCGGCTGATAAGGTATAATGGGCGGCCAACTGAACCCCCGGAATTCTTCCCAGAAGTCATGGAGAACGCTTGCAAAATCGTCGAGAAGATTGTTAACGACGAGATGCGTAAACGTGAGAGACTTCCATTCGAATGGACGGGCGGTCCTGGCGTGGATGGCCAGCTATGGCATGCGAATGTTGCGGCCTCGAATTGTTATGAAGGTGCACAAGAGAGCGTCGGGTTTCATTCAGATCAGCTTACTTACCTTGGCCCATACCCTACGATCGCATCGTTGAGTCTCGGCGAGTTCATTTTCCTCCCCACGAGGCCGAGTTTGAAGATGACGGATCTTAATTTGCTAGGGACAACCCGAATCTTTCGCCTGCGAGAAGTCATCCCTTCTGATGAAATCCGCAGCCGCTACGCCAGGACGTTTAATATTCCCTTGTCTCACAACTCCGTGCGTTGCGCTGTACGTCTGACAATCTAAACCATGTCGACCATTTTCCAGCTAGCAATAATGCATGCAAAATGTCAAGAGTCCTTCAAGCATTCAATTCCACCGCAGCCTACTATTGATTTGTACCGGCCCCTTTACCCTCATCCGGCGAAGCCGTCCTCCCGCCCCGAACCCTCTAATTGCCGCATCAATATCACCTTCCGATTTTATCGTCCTGATTTTCAACCAAAGGATACGCCCCGGTGCAAATGCGGCGTCCCAACAATTCTTCGGCCAGATATGAAAAATCGGCATGATAGCGAAACAGATAGGTACTGGTGGGTTTGCTACGCCGGTGCACAGAATGACGGCAAGGGCTGTGACTTCTGGCGTGTCATGGATATGCGGGTTGAAGGCAGGACCGCATTTGCCGATCCCCGGTAGGCAAAGTCAAGGGTATCGACGAATTAGAAATCTGATACGTCTGATGGGCCCTCGCAGCTGGTAGGCGCTTCCACTCAGGTCATTATGAATGCCGTCTCTGCACAAAGCGTAGGCAGTATTCCATGCGATGTCAGAGCCATGTAACAGTAGAGCGGACAGGCGCTGGGAGAATTCTACTTTGGCACTTTACGGGTGTGGAGGACACGCGGTTCATGTTTGTGTACAGATGCGGTCGCCCTCTGGGACCGCAGCGCTGAATCCTCACGCACACTTTGTTCTAGATAATTGGGTGATTCCCGACATGGCACAATCGATGAACCTTGATATAGACGTCTTCCCTAACTCTCATTATCCACTCATCCCACCGGTGATACGGAAACGCCCTACCCACAGGTTACAGCACATACCCCTAGATGAAATATAGCTCCGCGGAATGGAAGCTCATGGAACTGGTAATTCTGCGGGTCCTATCGTTTCATTCGCACCTCTTGATCGGCAACAGTTGTCCACAGGGTCTGTTCTTAGCGGGGCACCCGCGAAAGATAGAGGCAGATTATCTCCGCATTGTTGCGGGTATGTCACTGAACTATTATGGTTAGTCTCACCGTCTTTGTTTCCAACGAATCAACACCTTCACAAGGTAGTGTGAACTTTTACCAGCTCCCGCGGCGTTATGTTGTTATTCTCGTGCATTCGAAGTTCACTGCTGCTATAGGAATGGGGTCCAGTTTCTTTATGATTGCGAGGGGCAGTCACTAATAGAGTCATTTGACACCGTCCCACCGGTAGAATCGAGCCGCTTTCTGACTGGCCACGACTCAGACTAAACCCTTTGAGGCTATTGAATTCCCTCAGTCACCTTTGCGGTACTTGCGCAGGTAAACGTTCTCAGTTCCCCGTGTTCGTCACCCCCCCTTTTTTCACTCCCACAGCTGTCGGCGTGCACACCAGCTGATTTTTGATTTCCGGGCGACAGGGATGATGTGTACGATATACATAATTTACTTCCGTCGGCCTCCCCTGGTCACACTATGACCGATCATCCACTGAGGAACATGAGCGGCTTGTAGCTATTACTGAGGAACCTTTCTCTAAGAATCCTCCTATCAAAAAGTTAAGCTGGGGTGGTACGATTTCGCTGTTTGGCGCCTGCGGTTGGCTGTATCCAGGTCAAATTTCATTTTATCCCCCTTTCATGGAACATATTGCTGCGAAAAAGAGAGTAACGCAACGTACGAGGATACAGCCAACCGGGCATTCAAGCCCTCGAACAAGGTCATGGGTTATTGGTCGACAGTCACGTGCAGTTTCATTTCCGTCCGCCCCCGAAAATTCGCTCCGACTGAGCAAACTCTTGTTTACCACCTCCCAAAACAACTCTGACAGGTAAAAGCCATGTCACTTACATTCAAGCCCACCTCGCCATACGCGCTCGGTACTACTGTGAGATTGCAACGCTTCTCGAGCGGCAGATTCAGATTTGCTAATGCCACCTATAGTGGTTAAGGCGGTGGGCACCCACCCTCAGTATCTGGGGTGCTGGCGCAGGAACTGCAGCGCTGTTTGTACGTGTCGGGTATCTAGGTTCATGCTCTGGTCTGAAGACTTTTTTTTTCATTTTGCAGTTATTGTCCGTAACGCCGGTTGTAAAGAATGGCTTCCTTGTCAAGGTGCCGCTAGTGAGTTCTCCTTGTGTTCCGTCGCACTTAGAGCTAGCATAAACGCGATAACCAGCTTGGGAGCTATTACGAAGACAAGACGCCCGCATCGGACAAACCTTTCTAATTGCCCACAGACTTCTAAACCCGCATCAATAAACTCCACAATACCATTGCCGGCATAGTTAGAGAAACTGTGGACATAATTGATTAAACTATAGCGATGGCCGTCACAGTTTCCCTCCCTCCGAGTACCCTTTCGTGATGTCGGTGCATAGATCAACCCCAAGATATTCTCCCAGTTGTTTGACGGCTTGTAGCGTACCACCAATGGGAACGTCTGATGTATTCATATTAGCACACTTGGATACCGACTTGGAAGGAAATAATTCTACGCACGTATCGTCGTCATTCCAAGTTGCTTGGCTGCCTTGAGGTTCCTGGATGTACAGTGTAGCAAGGATTGACGGCTGCGGATGAGAACTTACATCCCAATGTCGTCTAGGAAAATAACTTGTTCTGGATTGACGCCACTTTCTTTACAGGCATGGAGGTAGAATTGTGGGTCTGGCTTCCTACAGGCAGGCGTTGAATTGTTTACAGATCGGGAAGCAGACTGACGGGACTCACCGTAAGCCAACTGCGCTAGAATCGTAAAAGTGATTGAATAATTCGCGTAGATGGTTCGGTGTAGGACCGTCTTGCCATCCCAGGAATTCCAGTTCGGCCTTGGGGATTTCCTTGCCGTGGTGTCCTCCAAAGTTATTCGTCAGCGCTATGATGCGCCATCTACCCGCGGCTGCAAAGTTGTTCACTACTGAGCGCTGAGCAGGAGACCATGTGACATGCGAATTACCTCGGAGGTTCGTGATGGCAGTTAGGATATGGGCGTCGTAAGACGTTGATGAGCGCATCATACGTCCAAAAAGCTAGTATATCCCAATTTGACAATGTAGCCATCCTCGTGAAACGGGACTCACATCACGGCCGTCAATTTGGAGCTGTTCAGGAAGCTTGGGACAAACTAAAGGTGATATGAGGTCACGGCGATCTGACACCGTTGAATTGGACTGTCATGCCTGTTCGTTTCCGTTCGCAGTACTCCGTGTACCATATATTTCCGTTTGTGGTGTCTGACAGGTCGCGACTGAATGCCGCGTAGAAATCAAACAAGGGTAGTTCACCCCGTTCAAACCTTTGCCAGGCACCAGACGAACCGCGGGATGTTCTGGAGAGAGGGCCATGAGGTTCAGTGTCGGCGTGGGAGGAGTTTTGTACTCACATGGATACATTCAGGTAGTGAGGCGGCAACTCTCTTTCTGCCTCATAGTCTGCGATTGCGACGAACGGGCTCCGAAGGACAACACCACCAATCTGCGGTGACCGCGTGGTACGATGACGGCAGACGATCCGGCGTGATGCCAGTGAGAACGGCCGAGTGCACAGGGCGGAAGTACTCACATCGAACATGACAGCCTTGACGTGAGGGATATACATGGCTACGCGATAATTGTACCGGCGGGAGCCATATGGGCTGCGCATTCGGGTCGCTGCAATGTCCGGATAGCTTCCTTTGGGTGACAAAGCAATCGAGTTGCCGGCGGCAAGCTTTTTGGGGTTCAAGACTCGAGAGAGAGATGACGGTCGGGGAACAACGTAGCCGCTGTGCGTCTTTCGGCGAGCGAGGATACGCCTACTGCTAGCTATACAACCTCTGCCAAAAGAGCGACTTGTAGTAGGTAGTCGTGCTTGTATCTTGAGCCGCCGCGGAGCCTGAAAATTTCTCGCCATCCTCCAACTTGCTTGAGACTCGTCCAATTGTACAAGACTTGCGATCAACAGCAACACGATTCACACGTTGAAAAATGGCCAACCCACGACAACGTCGCAAGGCCAAGTCTTCCAGCCACACGGCCATCTCACATTCCAGAAGAGCCAAGCGGCTCCAGAAGAAGATGCCAGGTAAGCACCTTGACAAAACGCCGCCGCATCTGTGGTGCCGTACGCATAAGCTAAACAGTCGAACGTTGACAGCGATTCGCGGGCCGAAAGCTTTGCAAGATGCGTGGGACCCATCGAAAACCCTCCGTCAAAAGTATGTTTACCGCTCCGGATCGTCTCACGCAAGGAGAATTTGGCGGATAACCAGACTGACCTCCTTTCCGTAGTTACATTGCCTTGGGACTTCAGCACGACCTGAACCCCATCTCGTCAGGGGGCTCTGAAGTCAATATCACCCGACCGCAACCGACCGCTTCGCCTTGTACAATTGGTGACGCTCCATCCGAAGGACGGGCTGTCGGTTCTGCACTCCCAAAAGGTTTTGGACGAATAATTCGAGACTCATCTGGTAATATTGTCCGCGTGGAACTACCGAGTGACGAGGAGGGAGGGCAGGCCTCGCTAGTGAGTGACGCTCCAGTGGTGACGACGGAATCGGAGATGCGGATATGGGCTTGTCCTGAAGCGTTGCGGGAAGTGGAATTGGGGAATGCCATTGTTCAAGGTCAGCTTTCGATCTGCCATCGGACCTCGCTCGACTAGTATTTTGGATGACATACGGGGCGAGCTGAATTGCTCACCAACGGTTCCGTAGATCTAGAGAACCTCGCGGCTTCTGCAACTGTACGTGAGCGACATGCGTCTTTTGGGGAGAGATCGTATCTAGAACGACTCGTCCAAAAGTATGGCGATGACCTCCACAAAATGGCCCGTGATCGACGACTTAATGCTGAGCAGCGAACAGCCAATGAATTGAAGAGGGCCATCACCAAAGCAGGGGGATTTGAAGTGCTGTGCAAGGGTACGGATGTCGAGGTCGCCGAGTAGCTGAGTGGCTCAGTGGGCCATTTGTGCTATGGACGCAGGACGTACCCGGACTTACCGGACCGTCTCCAGTTTGGGGAAAATTGCGTGACAGGGTGACCGCTTGAGATCCTGTCACACCGGGTGTTCATATTCAGTCAAACCTGTGCTCGGAAATGACGCATCCCTCGGAAGCATTTATTGTCTGTCAGATCTGTTGGATCTGGCAGGCAAAAGCTTTTTCCATTCCTAATCACGTATGTTTTTTTTTTATTATACCAGTCGGACGGTTGAGCGAGAGACGAACGCTTACTGAGAGGACCGAGTCAAGACGTGAGGCATTCAAGGCCGCCTGCTGATTTTCATAATGCCATACACCGTCTTGGGTCTCACGGCAAATTCCGACGAGCAAAACTTTGTTGAAAAAAAAAAAACACTCATGTCTTCGACGACGTCGACTCAACCGAGTTCGCAGGAAGATTACATCGGCTGCGAGAATTATGAGATCTCGAATCTTGGAGCGTTTTTCACACTGTTGCCGAGATGGATGATAGGAAAAAAAAGAACAAAAGCTGGAATACTCGTGTGCTAGAACGCTGCGTCTTGCGGAGTACAATGTGTTCATCGTCGGACCATGTAATCGATTTTGAATCTGTCCAATCTAAGCGATAATGACTCCAACTTGGCGCCAATAACAAGTTGAGTAGTACCAACTGACGGCAGGCTTGGTTTATGGCATGACTGGATGCTCCCAATCAATTTGAAACCGCACCATGTCATATGGTCCATGAGAAGCTTCGGTGCTTCCTACAAGGCTTCGTGGGTCGCGGCGGGACGCTCACTTGCCGGAGTTGGAAGGATGCGCCTCACACTAATTACATATCTTGTAACGGCGGTGCTGTCCAGCCTTTGCAGGTACCAGTACCTGGTGCGGTATTAGCGAAAGAAAGAAAGAAAAAAAAAAAAAAACTTTGGTAGTAACTTGGAGGAAGTAGACAAAAGGTTTTGTGACTTAAACAGGTTAGATCCGGTGCCAGAACGGGATCAAAGCCTGCCCCCAATTGCGTGGAACGGTCGACTTCGACTTACGACATCCGCTTTTCTCGTGTGTCTTTTCACCCGGGGTCACCTCTTCTCGTTTTAGGCTGTGTCGTTCACGGAGATCAACGATCCATGTCACCAATCACTTTTAAACAAGCACCCGATCCCGTACAATCAAACCCCTGCTCCCTTCCTCTACATGTCGCGCCGACTCGCATCCGCCGCACCCCGCACCCCCTCCTCCACCGCTGCTCCTTATCCCCCTCGACGCACACCTGGACAGCCAAAGTCATCCAGACAACAGTTCTCAGCATGTGGTGCATGTCGCATGAGAAGGTTCGCCACCGTCGTCCTACCCCCTCATACGTGCTCACGAGGTTGCTATAGGGTGCGCTGCGATCTCAAGGACTTTTATTCTACCGGCGCACCCCAACCCTCGTGCTCAAACTGCAGAGAGCGCAACATCAAATGCGTGTAAGTCAAATTCTCTACTTCGTTCTATACCCTCCCTTCATCGTCGGGCAGGGACGAGTTCGCAGAGGTAAAAGCTGTCAAGTTACTTAGACGGGGAAGACGACTACAGCAAGTCGAGTATGTTCTTATCTCTACCTCTGTTGGTGCACCCCTTTTAAATTTCACAGAGCTGTCTATGGAAAAGTGACAGATGATGCCTCGACCCCTCCATCTGTCCCACAAGACCCCACGTCAACCACGTTTTTCACGGCGACCGCTACCACGGAGCACACTTGCATTCCAGAAATGCAGCTCGCATTTCTCAGGTCTTCCTTCTTCCGCAGGTTTTGCATCCAGCGTCAGTACCTGATTACTTCCCCATGGTTCACTCACCTGACTTCTCACAGGCCCAGTCATTGAACCCGGTGAATTCGCATCCAGATACATTGCTCATGCAGAGGGAACTGCTCCACTTGACATCGAAGGAAAAATGCTCGCCATGCTCCTCGTCACCTGGGCCGCGTCTTTTGGTATAGATGAATTTGGCAAAGAGGACACTGAAGATGGCCCATCAGACTGTCACAACAACCCCCACTTTGCCCTTGATTGCGGTGATAATATTTCCAATCCTAAGCGACGTGCGAGGATGCTCCACACCGAGGCTATGACCAGAGAGATACTCACGCTAGTGGACCTCCACGGACTATTACGGCGCCCATCTTGGGATGGTGTCAGAGTTCTCTTGCTCCTGCTCCCACTAACTCATGGTCAGTCCGTCATTATTGTTGGTGACTGGTTGTTCACCATACCCAATAGACATCCAGACTCCCATGGAACGTCTGGTAAGTGCCCCTCAAACTAATCCATTTATGGTGCATTGACGCTTCGCTAGACAACCTATGAAGCAACCTTGTCTCAAGTTTACTCGATGTGCAACTTCAAGAACTCTCTGTCCGTCAACAGTGGTCTAGGTCCATATTGTGACGAACTTATACGCGCTCGGGTATTCTGGTATGCCCATGTACACGAGGGCATTACCACCGGACTCGTTGGTGGACGCCTTTTGTTGTATGTCGATGATATCTCGCTTTTTTATGCCATTCCTGAATTCGCCGTTTCCAGGGATGATGACGATTTCGCTTCTTTTCAGAGCAGTCTTCCCCCTCAGTATTGTGCATCAGCTACCCACAGTATCGCTTCCCCAGCGGATTCGTCCCGCTCCTCATCGTCCTCCAGCTCACCTGTTACGCCAACCTTCCCCTTCAAGTCCCCTCTAGAAAACGGCCACCCACGAGCTGCCTTGGCCTACATGGTGACGACGCAATACTTTTCGCTTGCTTTGGCTGTGTCCCAAGCGTGCCGTGCCATACATTACACATTGACCGGTCCTCGTGCTCGTCGGCGCACTGAATCCGGCATCGTTATACGCAAGGAAGCAGTCACGGAAATCTGGGATAATCTCGAACATTGTTGGGACAACTTTGAAACATTGCGTCGCAACCCTTCTGGCGTTGGCGCTGCTGGGGGCGACCTTATCCGGGGCGAAGACGTTGAACGCTTCGTCAGCGGTTGGCAGATCTTCATCTTTGGATGCCTCAACGTTATCCGTGAAGCACTTCCTACTCCACTCGAACATAACCACGCAACCCCCGCGGATCAGGCCACCACGGCCACCCTCCATCTCTCTGCCATACGACAGTGTCAAAAATTTCTTCCGCGGGTTATCGAGATGCTGCAACGTCACCTGAAGGTGCCTTCAAACTTCTTCGCATACGACGCTGGTTTAATTCGAGAGGGATGTTTCTTCGCCGGCTTACTCCTCACGCGGAGCGATAAGCTTCACGCAGAGAGGGACATGGTGGGTTGGGACGCTGATTGGGAGGAGGGTGTGACGGCTTGCTTGCAGGCTCTTGGTGAGGTCCGCTGGGCATATTGCCGCACCCATGAACAAGAAAAGACTTTGAAAGCCGAATGGGAGGCTCGCATCGAGCGCGACACCAATCGACAGCAGGTCCAGCGATCGCCGATACCCTTTCCTTTCAAACAAAGCCCGGGCCACTCCCCCTGCTTGAACGACAACACGCCTCTACCCTACTCAAACGTTCCGTATTCCAAACCACGAACCCTCTCCCTGGTGTCCGCGGGCGGGCAAGCTCGTCCCCACCTGGCACCTTTGACGATCTCCTTCTCGCACGATGACAGCAGACCAGACGCCGTGTCGACTGATGACGGCAGCGGCAGTTGGGAGGCATACACACCACCGCCGACCTCGAGTTCCATGACAGGAACAGTCGTGACACATCGTAGCCTCTCGCCGATTTCGTCACCACATCATCCGACTATAGAATCAGTACGCGGTGCCATGAAGAACAACAGTCCAATCTTTGGGGATGACGACGTAGATCAGTTCTCATTCACCGTTGAGGCGACACCCGATTCGGTTGGATCAGGAATTCGAGCTCGGTGGACGCCATTTGGTAGTAACAACTATCTCGATCCACGGATCATCCTGACAACTTCTGATGCTTTGGGGTGTGACGATGGATTTTCGCCACTTGGGTCCCACCGTCGGTCATACTTTTCCTAAAACCACAGCCTGGACTCTTACTACGTACATACTCTCCCTTACCCTTACCAACGTCTCGCCTTCAAATACTCGTTATGTACACCAATGATATGGGACTCTCGCATTGTGGAGTTAGATGTACTTGTATATTCCCCTAGTTGGATACCCTCCATGTTTCCTAACTTAAGATACAAAAGAATTGGATATGGTCCGACTCATCTGACCAAGAAACAAAGGAACGTACGTGATCGGTTGGCAATTGCGAATCCCATACGGTTAGACGCCTTGGTTGTTCTACGCATTAGAACCCGCAGTTAACGAGCTGAACCTTGCTTTGTGATCAAAAACGAGTATGATGAGAATCGCTTGCGGCAGAGGGGCGCATCTCCACCACGGCAGGCCCTTCATGGAGAAATGTCATATCACTTATCGTGCCGCAACAAGGTCTGGCCCAGTGTTGTAATTTGTCTCAGGTATTTGAAACAAATAAGGTATGGTTAAATTGAACCTGAAGTAGACAGGGAATTTAGTCAACGAGAGACGACGACCATATGGATCGATAAGACGTGCGTAGATAATGCGCCACTGGTGGGTAGTGTTCTGCGATCCGTCGGACATATGCTGGAGTGCTGATCACCAGAATTAAATCTCACATCAAGCGTCTGCAAATGAGGTAAGTAGGAAGAACTGGACCGGTAACGAGTCCGTTCATCATTTCCAAATCCAGCCAGTCGCTGATGAATCGATGACTAGTGGAGCGTGAACTTGCGCCAAACGATATCTGGCAGTTCAAAAAGTACCGGGGTCGACAGTAAGCAGCCCAGGCTGTGATGTTTTTTTACTCAATCCCTGGTCAATACAACAACAACAATGCAGCGTGTGGCTCATCTTTCGTGGTTGCGCGCTAGCCGTAAGAATTTACTAGATCCGAGGGATCTATGCGGAGAATAGACCCTTTCTCATGCCAGCGTCAAGTCGAGAATATTCCCATCGCTTGGTTCTTCTTTCTAAAAAAACCGAGTTAATTGACGCACACGTCTTTTGTGGCTCTCTTCGATCGACGTCAGTGAGTAGCATTCGGCCGGTCGACGAAAACGAGCAGACTAACAATTACATTGCTGCCTTCATAACCATACGTAGCTCGTTTGGTTTTCGAATGCATCCCCAAGCAATGTAGTAACCCTGCGTGCCAAATAACCTGTCAGAACATGCGCCTGGACGGCAAGGGGTAGCCCAGTAGAGTGGGTCGTATTTTTGTAGCGACTGCGGCTTGACGAGACCGAAGGTCTGAAACGAGACGTGAGCGCAATCAATTGATCCGGGAACGTGTTACGCTATGTGTCAGGTATGTTATTGCTGATGCGGCACAGGCGGCCACCCACCAAGGTTGATAATTTTGTTAGCGAGCCACGGTGTCATCCGCAATTTTGTTACCATGCGACGGCGGCATGTCCTGTGAGCGTGAGTCCTTGTGTTATCAAAAAGGAACATCGCTAAAGTCGTTGCGCATGGTCAAGGTGTGCTTCTGGAGAATGATCTCTCGTAAAATTGTTCTGGAAAAATACAATCAGCCCGTGCGACTGTCTTGATTGTTTTTAGAGGAAAAACTATCCGCGAAGTCGCGCAGTGTCAGTTAGAGTTCGTTCATCGGTGGGATTCATCAAAATAATTTACCCTGGGGTGGGAACCTCGAAACTCACGCGAATTGTTTTGGGTGGAGGGAAGATAATCAGATTGTCTCCCCCCCCGCTTGAATTCGGGGCTTTCCTCAGAGCAGCCTCGTGTCGGCTCCGATTCGACAAAGGCGAGGTCGAGGAGGAATCGAGACTCCCTCTCGTCGGGTCTAGCAAACCTAGAATTCTTATGTAGGAAAATTATGTCGCTCCCGGTATGGTGGCCAGTCACAGATGCGTCGGGATGTCACATACCTGTCACACACTGTGCTCGTCGTGGATTCCGATCTTCGCAAAAACACAAGAGATTGCGTTCGTAGCGGCTGTAAATACATTGAAGATCCTGTAAATATTGTTTTAAGGTGACTTGTTAGAGAAACAACATGTTTTTGGACAACGGATGAGTAGGCCCTAAATTTTTGGTGGGCCTTAACCAACGAATCCGAAAAGGAAATATTACATAAGGAAGCTTGGACGCCCTCCTTCTAGCCAGCCAATTATTACTGTTACTGTTACCTAGACTTGGGTCGGGCGACTTTCTATGTGAGGTGCATATCTAGCATCTCAACACCGGTCCTCACAGTGCCAAGTTATCACTTGAACATGACTCGCAGTACGCGCAGAACAACGCGTTCAAATCCTCAAAAATCCCCCGAACGGAGCCCGCAACTGGAGCCACTTTCTCCGTTGTCAGCGAGGTCATCACTCACACCAGTACCCACACACGAGGAGGAGTCAGGACCACCAGAGAAAGCCCAGGAAGAAGCAGTGCAGGATGCCCCTGTACAGTCTGTAACAACGGCGATAGAGGAAGACATCTGCCCGGCGTGTAAAGACCTTCCGGCTGATTTGCAGTCTACGGTCTCCAAGGAAAGCTGGATAAGATGTGATGCTTGTAAGAGCTGGTATCACTGGGTGTGCGCGGGGAACGGCGCAGACGTCGACACAATCGACAAATGGCAAGTCTATGCTACAGCTGCTGTCCGGAATGTCCGTTATAATGTGTATGTGTAACACATACAATAGGTTCTGCAAATCATGCGTCGTCGAGAAACCTTCTCGGACGATCACATTCAAACCACCAACCCGTAAATCGGCACGCAAACGTGCCCAGCCCGACTACGCTAACCTGAACGCTGGCGTGGAAACCGACCCCAGTAGATGGCTACGCGTCATCCAGTCGAAACCAATCAAGGACGATAGCTTCAGGCGAATGAAAGGATCAGACCTCGGTCTCGAGTGGCTGGAGAACGACGAAGATGCAATGAAGGAGCCTATTGTTGTCGAGGATCCGGAGGGGCTCGGGATGAAAATGCCGGATTCTGACTTTACGGTGTCGGACGTAGCGGATATTGTGGGGCATGAGACCCCTGTAGAAGTCATAGGTATGGTCACCTATTCAACGTACGTTGAATGCCGATGCACGCTTCACAGATGTCGCAAGTCAATCAAACTGTCCTGGGTGGACCCTTGGGAAATGGGCGGAGTACTACAACAAGGAACCCTCAGCCAGAGACAAGGTACGAAACGTGATTTCACTTGAAATTTCGGGAACGCCGCTTGCGGATCGAGTATTGCCACCACGGCTAGTCCGCGAACTGGATTGGGTGGATAAGTTCTGGCCAGGTACACGAAGAGGGAAGGGACATGCATATCCCAAGGTTCAACTGTATTGCTTGATGGGTGTAGCATCTGCCTGGACGGTAAGTTCCAG
>JBBPNO010000271.1:0-33114 GCA_038090915.1 Boletus eberwhitei
CATGATACAGCTCACATGACGCTTACATTATGCAAAGGTGAGTACATTAGCCGAGCGCTGCCCAGCCTAGCCGAAGTTAACCGAAGTTAGCCGGCCAACCTTGAAGCAAGGAAAACGGGACCTTATACAATAATCGCCGCCTAGTAGTGTGATGATATGAACATGCACCGATTGTGATCCACCTGGTAGATCAGCGCATGCCCCATGCAGCCATGCCATACTAAGACGGCTGTTCAGTAGTACTAGCTCTAGAGTCCTCATGGCAGAGAACAAAGTTATCATCAAAGCATAGATAAGCATTACCCGTGATGATACTTGAAAAACTTTGGGCCAATGAGTCGAGTTGCCACTAGGGAACAAGACAATTTTCCGACACGTTATCTTGCCACGACCCTCCAATCCATCTACTCATCAAAGTGTTAAAATCAAGCAAGTGAATAGGACAGCTGTATTACGATTGTTTCCGCAATCGATTAGTCCGCGCCACCTTGAAACGTTACCGGTGTTTGAAAATTGAAAGAAATCAGAAAAACAAAGAAATTGCATTTACTGTATTCTACAGTCTACCGGCTGTCCGACGTCCACCACAAGAAAAAAAAAATCAGAAATGCTTCCCAAAGCTCCTGACAGTGCTGGGCGACGAAGACGAAGAGATTTTAAGGCAAATGTGGACATTTGACCGAGAATGCTTCAAGTTAGCCTTGAAGCTTGAAGTTCAGGCGACGTTGAATGAGGCATTGTCAAGTGATGGTGAGGGTGATCAGATTATGGTGATGATTTTGATCATGATTCACCAACAAGCCCAGGGGAGAATGATCAGAAAGATTCTGGTGGCACTAGTGCTGACTCGGAGGAGCATCCGATAAATCGTCACCATAGTCATTCCCATCACTGGACTCAACGTCGAATGGAGGCTTAGCATTCTTGATCAAACTTGGCCATTTCCTAAACATCTCCTCATCTTGGTCGGCCACACTCTCAGGAGCTTCAGAAATCATTTCTGTAGTGGACGAAGAGCAAGTAGACTGTAGAATACAGTGAATGCGATTTCCTTGTTTTTCTAATTTTCACGTTGGCTCAGGTTCCTATATCCCCGTAACACTTATCATTCGTTGGAGGTTCCGACAGCCTGACAATCACTCGAATCAACTTTGAGCGAGACCACCTCTGAGATCACCAAGCAAATGATATAGCAAAGAAAAAACAAACAAACACGACATCGATATGCAGAAAATACAGTGCGAGGATCTCTTCACCAACGACGACGACTCACTCCTCCATCGCATCATCATCCCCACTCTCATCCTCGTCTTCATCGCTATCGCTCTCCTCCCCTTCGGCAACTTCGATCGGATCCAGGCTTAGATCGTGGTCCGCGCCGACGTACGAATCGCAGATCACGTACAACTTGAGCGAATGCGTGCCCTTGGGTAACGTGAACTCGAGTTTGACGTTGAGGCTCTTGCTGATGGTAACACGCTTGATGACATGCAACTGCCGCGTGCTCGGCTCACCGACGACGAGCCACCAGTTGGCCATCTTCTTCACAGGGTAGAACGGAGCAACGACAGTCTGGTCGTCAGGATCCTCTTCGTCGGCGTCCCGAGCGAGCGTGACTTGAATGAAGATGGGCACGCCGGCAGTGTACTCCCCCTTGGCGAGTTTGTACGAAACATCGAGCGTCGGGTACGAGTTGACAAACTTGGCCACGTCTCGCCTGTCACGTTGCAAACAAATCCTTAGCATGCGTGATTTAGGACTGGATCCCACAACGTACATCTGCCTATTGTCCATCTGTAGCAGCTCGTTTCGCTTGTCGTCTTCCATTTCCATGATGTCGTACACAGAGTCGACGCCTGCGTTCTTGCATCGTTTGATGACCTAGGCGGGTGATCAGTCCCGCATGGTAGTGAAAGAAAATACACGAGGGAACATACCTCGGGTTCAAAATGAGGGATCTGTTTCAACGGCGAATCAGTCTCCCACATAGCTTGTACGCACATCTGTGACAGGTCCATAGCCCCAAGTGCGCTCAACCACGCATTCGATGACATGACATCCACGGAAGCCGACAGCAAGTTCAACACCTTCTCGAGCACCAACACTTGGTCAGCAGCGAGGTCAGGCGGCAGTTGGATACGTGAAAAGTGTGCTTGCAGCAGGAGGAATGTCTTGAAGTGCGGCGCTTCAAAGTCTGCCCGCTCAAGCTTGACGGGCAGACGGTCATATATCCGACGGAGAACGATGTCCTCGTGCCGGCGAATCGGGATCGCCTCAAACTCTGCAGATGACGAGACGACTTCGAGCAAGCCTTTTAGTTTCGTACGCTCCTTTAGCGATAGCGTATAGACCTCGACGGTGACATCTATGGGCATAGTCAGCGACGTGTTCAAGATAGCACCAACTGTTGCTCACAAGAAATATTGTAGTAAGCTGCTATCATGCCCAGGTTAAGCGCAGAGATATCCATCTCATCCTCTGTAAAGGCATTGAGCAATCAAGTAGATGACCACCATATGTATCAACCCACCAATCGCAATACATTTCGAGTTCACGAGATCTTGTAACGTGGTCTCCACCAGTTCCGACAGATGATCAGACAGTGCCTGATGGCTGACGTTGTGCAGATTGTAGTAGTTTGGATTCTGCGTCATCCGGCGATAAAAGTACGACCACGTCAGAATATCCTACGAGCCCCGTTGTGAGCGACCCTTGCAAAACAATCGCGAAATCGGTACTCACCATAGCGTCCTGCTTATTCTCGATCGTCTTCACTGCAATCTCAGCCAAGAAATAGTCATGGAGAAGGTGCGTCGGTAGGTGAGACTCGATCGGCAACCCCTCCGACAAGAATTTCTTGTAAAAGTCCTTGCGCGTCTGCTGACACATCAGCACGCACCGACTGCGATCATCTTCTCTCGGACGACAAGCTCTGCCCATCATCTGTAGCACGTCCATGACAGGGTAATCCACATATCGGTGCTCCTTCCCCTCGAAGAATTGCACGCCCATGATGATGACCATGTAACTCGCCACAGGGAGACTCCATGCTGTATCCTAATCAATCGTTCTTCAGTCCATGCTCTCAGAAAATGACCAAGGAGGCAGACATACTTTGGAAGCCACCAATACCTGAATCGCTCCGGACTCGAAAAAGCGTTCTACGATAACTTTGTCTTGTTTATCCAGTGCCTCGTGATAATACCCGATACCGTGCTTCAAACATTCCACGAGACCCTTGTCACTGATGTGATCAAGGTGCCGCTCCAATTCCGCCTCGTCTATGTTCAGGAACCGGTCGGGGTCGTTGTCAGCAGTACAATGCAACAGTAGATCGTCTACGGTCAGGCGACACTGCCGCCGCGATGAGACGAACACGATGACAGGCTTCGCTGGAGCGTATTCCACAATGGCAAGATACGCCGGCTTGGACATGGCGATCATCAACGAAGGATAGTGAGGAATCGTGAAACTTTGGAGGTGGATGTCCATGTCAAGAGGTCGCGAGCTAAATGAGTCATGAGCAACGAGCCGATCGCCCCAACTAATTTGCTTACCTTGGCGAGAAGTTGAAAATGGCATGCGATGGAGCGCCTATCCACTCTCCGAGATCTCGGGCATTTGCAAGCGATACGCCACAGGCCACGATACGCGTCTTCATCTCGGTTTGTGCAGAGACATACCGCGTCCTCGAAATGATCACTTCGTACGTCGGGCCAACTTCCCCACCGACGAGCTGCATCTCATCGGCAATAAGCAGAGCAATCGTCTGCACGTTCTTCCTCTGACGCCATCTGCGCGACAGAACATCCCACTATCGAGACAGTCAGTTGTCGAAGAACGATCCTGGTTGTTTCGGACACTCACTTGGCTCGGCGTACACACAATAACATCACCTTTCTCCAACAAACGCAAGTCAGCGCTCGTCTCGCCCGTCAAACTCACGATCTCTTTTCCGCCCTGTACACCGCCAAACTTGCGACGCCATTCCGCAACACGCTGATCCACCATCTCCTGATACGGCTCTACACAAACCGCTCTCGAGTTGTCCTTTTTATTCCATAGCTTGAGTAGTGCGAATTCGGCGCAGATGGTCTTTCCACTTCCCGTGGGAGCACCAACGAACACGTTTTCGTCAGAGGTGTACAGCGCTTGGAACACTTGCGTTTGAATTTTGTTGAACGTCTGTATCGTGTTCGAGTAGATCGCCTCATACTCTTTGTTGTGCAACGCGGAGAGGGGCAGCGGTTGGAGGTCGAGGAGGGGTGTCGGAAGGGGGAATTTTTCAGGGAGGATGAGGTGCTTGAAAGAGATTGGTAGTCTCGTCTCTGCGTGCAACCATCTATCCGACATTACTGAAATGTAGTAATTCGGAGGGACGGGCTCGAACATCGGGACGGTGATGGTGACATTGTGCTCATCTTCCGCGTACCGCTGGCGAAGGACGAATGTATCATGGAAAAGGATGATCTCGCCATCGACGTCCTCGACGAGAATGAAGAACGTCTCGGCACCACCATGAATCTTTTCCTCCCAGCGGAAATCGGGGACAATGGACAGGTCAATGCGGAGGAGGGAACGGGTGATAGGTTGTACCTGTGCCTGCAGTCTGGGAACTTGGGTCAAAGCCGATCTCGATGCAAAGAAAAATAAACACCGACTGTAGTTTAGGGAAATTATGGACGAGTCGGTGGACGAGGCGGCCGGCATTTGGAATACCAATGAGCTCTCCGAGCTCAGGAGGGTTCAGGTCGAAATACCGATACCACGGCTATGAAAAGCAAACGATTATATCAGCACCGTGCTCTGCGACGACCTGCACAGGTGGACGCACGAATTGTTTGCCCTCAGCCTTCCTGATCACTTCCTGAGGCACACCCTTGAACTGGCGAAGTGGTGTCATTGAGCCCCACCTAGTTCCATCAGTCAGGTATAACAGGAGGTTAAACAGAGAGACCGGGGCTTACATTCGTCGCTCCACCATCTTGCACAACGCCAGACATGCTCGAGCCGGTATAGCCCACCCTCGTTTAAGACAAATTTCGAACATGGCACGTAGTATGCGGCCTGCTGACTGTTGCACGAACACCATGTCCGCAACCAACGCAAATCCTAGCCGCGGTCGTGAATGATCCGTGATAATGAATGAGCTCGAAAACGACGTACCTTCGAGTTTGAGCTGGGATATATACGCTTGCAGAAGCACGTTGATTTTGGCGGCGGGTTCATCGACACTCTCCTTGACGGGTATAGGCACACGTTCCAAAAGTTTCGCGAGTTCGAGCTTCTCCTCTTGTCGTACCTTGAGACACTGTGAGCGAGCCAATCCAACATCAAGATTTTATGGATCACTTACAGGCAATAACTTGAACTCATTCGAGAGTGCAAACACCCGGAACAGCTCCAACGTGGACATTGTCGACCGCAAGTGTTGATTATACGTCGCCATCGAGTTGTGGGTCACATAATAATGCGACGCAATACGACCCAGTTCTGTACTCTGGAATCGACCGGAAGAGCGCTCATACTTGATGAGGTGACATTTCTCGAGGAGGGCTGCGGCAGAATGAATGATATCGGCACGTTTCTGAATCAGGCCGTCGTCGTCCTCCTGGTAGTCGACTCCCACTCCGTACAACCCAGGGGACTTGAGCATGCGCACGTATCTAATGACGTAGTTTAGACACGGGAGAAGTCCACGAGTGGGACGAAAACACCCACAGATATGTGTACCCCAACCATTGTACTGCTTCGTCGCGATTCCTGACCGTCCCAAGCACGATCTCTGCGTTCAGATTATCGGCCAATTTGGAGACGAACTGCGATTCGATGGGTAGCTGCTGGTTCATCAATGATAGGTAATACTGAAGTTCCGAGTGATTCGTGATGATGATGCCTTCGCCGTAAGTGTCGTATTGCGGGCGTCCGGCACGTCCAAGCATCTGGAGGACGTCTTGGGAAGATAACTCGACCCACCGTCCTTTCTCGGGGTTGTATATCTGTGTTCCTTTGATGATGACAGTATGTGCGGGTAGGTTGACACCCCATGCGAGGGTCGCTGTGCATACCAATACCTGTACGGAACCATCCGCGAAAAGCTCCTCCACAAGGGTCCTATCCTCCCTGGACATACCCGCGTGATGGATTGCAAATCCAAAAGGAAGCAGGTCCCTCAGATTGCCATCCTTCACGTTCCCCGCTTCCTCTGTCAAAATTTCTCGCGTAGCAGAGTCGGGTCGGACGAACTGAGTGATTGTCTCCTTTTCGATGGCCATGTCGCGTATGAACCGGGCGGTCTTGGCAGTTTCCTTGCGAGAATGGACAAAGACGAGAGTTTGGTTCTTGCCAGCTTGGTCAAGGAGTTTCTCGTAGCAGACTTCATTCATGACCTGGAATCGCTTGATAGCTTTCTTTTCAGTGACACCGATGAATTGTTGTTGAAGTCCACATGGACGGTGGGAGGCGTCAAAGTAGAAGAGCCCTTTCGATTCGTCCACGCGGAGGAATGTAGCTACGTCTTGGTAGTTGGGCAACGTTGCAGACAGCCCAACAAGCCGAACGTAATCTCCAGTTTGTTCCATTCTCCGGATAGTACGTGCGACAACGCTCTCCAGAACAGGACCACGCTCGTCGTGTAATAGATGGATCTCGTCGATGATCATTAGGCGAACGAGGTTCGTATAGCTAGTATCCGTGCTCTTGCGTGTGATGACGTCCCACTTTTCCGGTGTCGTCACGATGATTTGGGTCTCGGAGATTTGCTGCTTCGTCATTTGAGAATCACCGGTCAGCTCGCCGATTTTGACACCAAATGCGGAGGTAAGACGAGAGGTAAAGTTGCCAACCATCTCTTGTACGAGGGCTTTCATAGGGGCGATATAGACTATCTTGAACTGGTCGAGCGCAAACTCGCCAGTCTCCTCGTCTCTGTATTTTTCCAGCTCGTTGAGAATCGTCAACATCGCAACGTTAGTCTGAGTGCACCCCATGAGAGACGGCTTCAAGGTACGATGACTCGGCTCACCTTCCCAGCACCGGTCGGTGCACAAAGGAGTAGTGGTTCATCAGTGCCAAACGCGACAGGGAACAGCTTGCTCTGCACCCGATTAAGCCTTGGAACCGTGAACGCAGCGCGTACCCACTGGGGCAACTTGGTTACAGGGATAAGCTCATCGTCACTGCCGGCGTGCTTCTTCGGCGCTGGGACGTGGATTTCCTCGAAACCCTTCCGAGAACGCTTGAAAGACCCATCGGGAAGCTTGCATTTTTTGTTTGACATCAAGTGTCCTCCTTGACTGAACGCCATGCTCTCGAGGTCGATAGTCTTTTTCGGTTGGACCGTAGAACCAGGCGCGATAACTGCTGTCTTGGGAACCGCTGCACTGGTTTCTTTGACGTCGACATCCATCGCATCGTCGTGGGTCCTCTTAGCTTGTCGGTCTCCTGCTAGTGCCCTCAGAATCCACCCAACACCCTTCTCCCGCATCGCCACCTCAACGTTCACCCGTTCATCTGCATCGCTCCGCATCAACTTGGTACACCAGACTATGACGTCCCTGTTCTTTAAGAATTTCGTGATGACGTGAAAGCTCTGGTATTCGAACAGCTCCATCAGCTGGTTTTCGCAGTCTCGTAAACCCGATTCTGAACCAAGGATGGAAAGGACCGCGGCGGCCTTGTCTGCAGCTGTGACCGGGTCCGAATAGACTTCAGATATTTGTCGCTGCACCCAGAAGCCATCAATGATGTGTGGAGAGACGACGTCCTTGTCTGCTTTGGCTTTCCCTGCTCGAGAGGCAGCGGAAGACCCACCGATAACTAGCTCATCGGGGCCGGCATCATCCTCTCCCTCGCCTTCTTCCCTTGCATCCTCATCCTCATCGTCCTCTTCCTCTCCTTCATCGTCTGTCTCGTCCCGAATTTCGTAATCCTCCTCTTCTTCTTCCTCTTGTTCCTCCTCGTCGAAGACAACCGCAACTCCAATGTCCTCGTCAATCTCCGCGTCCTTCCGCTCCATGTCCGGGTCCACCATCTGCTCGTCCTCGGCACCATAGTCAGTGACCTTCTTCGATAAGGCGACGAGTTGGGAGAACGTGTCGTTGGAAATACCACCCAAGATATCCTCGATCTCCTTTTTCTTGTCAAAGTCCTTCAGGTTCTCGTTTTTGAGGGTCTCCAGGACCATGTCCGTAGCGCTACGAATGACGTCCTGAGCTTGGTCGCCGAGAGTCTTGTGCACGGCGGATAGCATGAGCTCGTAGACCTCCCGCGTCTCTGCGGTGCGCGGCCGGTATGTCAATCCCTCGGTGTCCTGCGTTGCCTCGATGACGTCGGCATACCCAAAGCCAGCCTCAGTACGACGCTTCATGGATGCTGCCTTTTCGAGGGCGTCGTGTCTGCCGGCGTCTCCTGCCTTTTTCTTCTTCTTTTCAATGTCTTTTGGGGCGGCTCGTTGTACACGCGAGCCCATCTCCTTGGGGTCAATTCGACCTGCGAGGGTGGTTGGCGCACCATCCGGTTCCTTGTCTCGTCGTGGAAGTGCAGAGCGGTCGGCTGTGAGGACAAGGGAAGAGATGGCACCGTAGTTGTACCCAGAAAGGTCTGGTTTTCCAGCGGGTCGACCCGACATTTTGGTGAGATTATGCTACAAAAAGGGAAGAATAAGAATGAAAGCAGAGAGAAGAAGGTGGGGTTGAAGTAAAATAAAGAATTGGTTGTTCGACGCTGTGATCGTCGTTGTATAAGACGAGGACAAGCCCAACTCTTTCTTTGGACGGGCGCGGCTTACTCTGCGCCTTCTGTTTCTGAATCAAACATGAGCAAACAAACCATTTGTTGAAATAACCGGCATTCACTGCGATACCAATTAGTGTCAGAGAGGTTCAAAACCTCCCGACTATTAAATCTCAGTGGTACGAATCGGCTGCAAAGACGACTCTCGAAGTGACTCTCCTTGATTGCTTTTCATATGATCACTGTGCCTCTAGCGCCTAGGATCCCGAACTCTTCCTGGATCTCATGGTCGAGGGGGAAGAGAGCGACAAACGAATGACTCGGAGGGTAGAGGACTCTCCGTTACATCGATCATCTATCTGAGGCTTTGACGATCCACCTTTGAAGAGAATCTGCATCAAGACGTATGCAGAGAGCTCGCCATAATATCGCGGACCATTGTCATATGTAGGCCGTCATCTTATCATCTATCATCACACGAGCCCTCTCAGACTAGCTCACTTGAGCACGGCTTTATTTCATCTTTTGCGCTGCACTCGACTCTACCCAGATATTTACTTCACGTGGCGAGCACGGGCAACGAACTCACATCAACTGTTGTACACATGTCGTCGAGAATATAACCTAGTCATGAAATCTCTCTTTACTTCCGAGCTAACACAAGCCTCCATGAAGCCTCCATGCGCTCCTGGATACCAAAAAAAAAGTGAGCAACCACCAAAACATCAAAAAAGAGGCACCCTCACGAGATCAATTACTTTCTTCACGCTCTCCCTCTCGAACAACGCCTTCTTATACCTCCTCAACCTACCGAACTTTTGCCCTCCCAGTGTCTCTCCGAGTTTCGTCCCCATCCCGGGCTCGAATTTCCCGAGATCCGTCTTGGCAAGAATATCTAAGGATGCTAGCAGAGGCACGATCGCACAGTCCGCGTTTGTAAAGTCTTTTCCGATAGCGTACTCCCCTCCTCCAGCCGCATCTGGATCCGGAAGCAACGTCTGCATTTTCTCCATTCCCTCGATCAGCTTCTCCAAAGCCTCTGCTGCCCCGCGGCCAAATTCTAACGCAGGTGTCACTACGTTGCGCGCGACAACGTCGATGAAGAACCGCACGCGGGCACGTGCGGTCGGGTTGGAAGCGGGCGGGAGGAGGCTGGAATTTGGGAATAAATCGGCGAGGAACTCGAGGATGACGAGCGATTCTGTGAGCTTGAAAGAAAGTGCGGATGGCTCTTCGGGAGGCACGTCGGGCCCTCCATAGGTGATAGCAGGAACCTACTCAGCGCGGGACATTTGAGCGGTGCGCCCATGATGCGGATGACGGATTTTGTCACTGACCTTTCCAGTTTTCGGATTAACTTGCGCGAACCATGCTGGTTTGTTGTAAATGTCGAAACCATGCGACGTGTATGACGCCCCGGCTTCTACTAAAGCGATTTCGACCTTCAGGTGCGTATTTGATTGTGATCAGTAACCTGCCTAGCAACAAATCGGCTGACATACGCTATGACAGAAAGCAGACAGCTTGTATCACGTGCGATTAGCGCTCGTGCTCTCACAAACGTTGCAACACCTTACCCTGTGTTCATCGTGATAGTAAGTGATTTGCTCCGCCATATTATTAAGCTTAAACACTTTTTGGTAGAGATGGGTAGTTATCGGTGAGGACTTGAGGAGCGAAGGCTAGCAGAAGGGCTTTATACACTCGATTTCAGGGACGTTGCTGAATCGGTCAGCATAGCAGTGCTTGTCTATAAGCACAATGGAAATTGAAGCCGTGCGTCTACGTAGCCTGCCGATTAGTATCTGACTCACCCTGCCTTGATGAGCAGAACGGGGTGAGGAATCATACATCATGCGCAGTCATCCGTAGTCTCGGTTACTATGAATATGAGCGCAAACGGCCCGGGCACCCAAGACATGTGATACGTGTACCGAGCCCCGGGCCGTACCTCGGACGACGATACAGACAAAAACTAAGATTATTTCCTCCGCTCAGTCGCGCGGCTCTGGGCGCGCTCTGTCCTTCTATCCAGCGACAATACTGAGCAAACACGTTCCATGCGGACTTTTGGGTTCCAATAGGCAGATGCACGATCCTTCCGTGGACAGTGGTTCCATGCCAAGAAGGGTGCACACCTATAAATCGGTAGCGGTGCACAAGCGCCGAGTCCCCGACCTTCATTGTGATATATGCAATGATATGACGACAAGGTGGTACATACAAATAGGATTTTTTTTTTCTATGGCACCAGTGTTGCAAACACTGGCTGTGTGAGGTCTATAGTTCATGGAATTCAGTAGATTGAGACTTGAAAAAAATATGGAGAGGTGGGGAAAACCCTTGCCTTGAATTCACAAGGAGAATTGTGAGGGTCTGTCAAAAACTTTGTGTGCCAAGGAGATGCCTTTGGAATCATGCCTGTCAGAAACAACATTTCATGTGCTTCCATGTAGTTGCTGACAAATTCTTCTCTAGAAATCTCTTCTCTGATAAGTTCATTGAAAAATGTCTCACAATGCTTTGACCATGCATGTGCAGTGGACCAAATACACTGACATCAAGAGGCTGAAGCTCATGGGTGGTATGTGGAGGTAAGCAGAATAACTCAATATTATTTGCTACTGCAAGCTGTCACATTTCCTTTATAATGTAGAAATCATAATGGTCATTGTAGATGAGAAGAATTGGCTTGCTCAAGGTGTTGCATGTTGTTGCTTGTGGAATAAAGCACTCCACAAAATCATTTTGTGCAAATGAAGCTGTCAGTTCTAGAATGTAGCATGGATATTGTGTCAGAATGTGGCAAGCATGCGTGCCATGAGCACCACTGCCATACAAAGTACCGTATGTCTCCATTCTTGTACCTACTCACATAGTTTTTTGCCTCGCATATGCGACAGCATACATAGCCATACGAGCCTGCAGTACTACGCGAAACATTCCTTGCATTCTTGCTTTCCAACCCTTCATTCCGACTATCGCTACTTTAGTACACTTAGCTGAACCTTCAAATACCTACCAGTATATAGTCCCGTTCTTTGCAGTGCTGCACCTCAGTCCATTGTCCCTGCATGACAACTGAGGTGAGTTGATCCCTAACCATACCTTAAACCATACTTATCTATCTACCTAGCGATCCATGTCTAGGTAAATCATATAGTCCATTGTCCCCGCATGACGACTGAGCGATCCGTGTCTAGTCTTATAGGTTATGAGCCCTGCTGCTTCATACTAAACAAAAGAACTCACTGCCACTATCCACAACATGTCGTCCACTGTTCCCCTCACCACCAATACACTTCCAAACAATGTGCCCAAGCTCGATGTCAAGGGCACGAACTGGGCCATATTTGCCTTTTGCTTTTAGGTCGCAGTCGAGGCCAAAGACCTATGGGGCCACTTCAATGGAACCACCCCCAAACCGTCATACACTGCCCCAATAAAACCAGAAGAAATTGAGGAAACAAATAAGTGGCGTAAGAATGAAGGTATCTCAAAGCACCTACTCACCCAATGCATTTCGGATTCCACTGCCCTGAAAATCCAAAAGCTAGCACCAGTGAAGATGATGTGGACAGAGATCATGAGGGAGTACACAGATAAGGGAACATATGCACAGATGGACCTGCATACCCAATTCCTCGACTTGAAGATGCCAAAGGGAACCGAAGCCCAACACTTCCTAGATGGTCTTCAAACGAAGCGAGAAGAGTTAGCATCTGTCGGCATAGAGATAAATGAACAAGATTACTGTTCGACCATCATTAAATCTCTCCCAACATCACTTGCCAATTTTGCATCTAGTCAACTCACTGCTGCATGGTTATTCGCATCCACCAAAACAATCGAACCCGATACACTTATCCTGCTAATTACTGAGGAAGCTGAAAGACAAAAGGTGAAACATGCTGGAGGGAGAAACGATACCAAAGACTGTGATGAAGCGATGGCCGTAACTGCACCAACTCAAGGAAGAGGACAAGGCAGGGGTAGACACCCTCCCTATGGCAACCGACTGAAGTGCTTATGCTGGACCTGCGGGTTGGATAAACATTTAGTGGCCAATTGCGACAAAGATGAAAAGAAAGTGGCAACGACTCACCCAAGCCATAGCGCCAATGCCGTCGAAGATGACTCCGACTCTGAAGGAGTTTTTGGAGTGATTAGCGACAATGAAGACTCCCTACCGGATTTATTGTCAGCTGAATCAAATGACGAGGAGGAGGTATCTTATCAAAGGCAGGAGACAGACGACAATGATGACTGGTTCTCAGAAACCGGAGATGATAGTCCATGGGGCTGTGGATGGGGCAAGGAGCTTGTGAAAGCATGGCCAATGGTGAGATGTCACCCAATACCTCACACATCGTTGACACTGCCATGGAAGTCAGTGACCGACCAATGGAGACATGCCGTGTCGAACTATATGACTCTGGCACCACCCGTCATATCAGCCTGGATCGTGACCGGATGACAAATATGCAGAACATACCTCCAAAGTTCTTCACTACAGTGAACAAACAGAAGTTTAGCACGACTGGAGTCGGCGACCTTATAATTGAAATACCAAATGGGCTAGAAGTGTCAAAACTGTGCTTGACAGAAGTGTTGTACTCACCGGAAGTTGGGTACACACTTGTGTCCATAGGATGTCTGGATGAAATGGGACTCAGCACCACTTTTGCTGATGGGTATTGCATCATATGCAGTGATGACGGAGATATGATTGGGCGCATCCCATGTTCCACCAAAGGGCTGTACCGTGTTACTCACGAGGAAGAACATGCAGTGGCTGCCATGGAGAGAATTACCGTGATGGAATTCCATCGACGTCTGGGACATATTGCCCCATCCACAGCGCATCGCCTAGCTGAAATGGGACTAGTCACAGGACTAGAATTTGACTTAAGTCAGCCAGACACATTCTGCGAATCATGTACTTATGGTAAAGCCACCCGAAAGCCCATAGCAAAAACATGCACAGGACCGCAAGCTGAATCAACTGGCAACCTTATCCATTCCAATGTTTGGGGACCAGCACCCATAGCAATGCTCGGAGGAAAGTGCTACTACGCCACCTTCACGGATGACAAGACAAGACTTACCCACATACATCTCCTGTGCCAAAAGAGCGAGACTTTCAGTGCATACAAAGGGTTTGAGGCCTGGTTAGACCGTCAGCTAGCTGCAAAAATAAAACTCCTTCATTCAGATCAAGGAAGAGAATACCAAGGAAAGGAATTCATATTTTACCTCCAGCAGCAAGGCACTGTGCAGCGTTTCACTGCACACGACACCCCCCAGCACAATGGAGTAGCTGAGCGGTTAAACCGCACCATCCTGGAAAAGGTCCATGCAATGCTCCATGTGAGCGGTCTGCTGAAATACCTGTGGGGAGAGGCTGCGCGGCATGCTGTATGGTTGAAAAACAGAACACCTACAAAAGCTCTTAATGGAAAGTCGCCATATGAAGTGGCAATGGAATCCACACTGGATTTGAGCCACTTGCAGGAATGGGGCTCAACTGTGTTTGTTCAAACCAGTGATGATTCAAAGCTAGGTGAATATGTCAACACTGGTCGATGGATGGGAATCAACGATCACACAGAGAACGCATACCAAGTGTACTGGCCATCAAAAAAGTCAGTCACGGTTGAACACAACATGTATTTTGACCCTGCACAAAATTCCATTAAGGGGGAGGAACCACCTACCTTTTTTGGTGATGTCTCTCCAGCACAACCATCCATTTCTGGCACCGCCCGAGAACCTAGCACACTGCCCCCTGTCAAACAAATTTCCATGCCATGGCCTAATGCCACTCAACCTACTACCCTGCTATCACTGCTAATGCCACTTCCCTCACCATTCGCTTCACCACCACTCCAACCCACTGATCTACCTGCTCCCGACGACAATCCTGAACCACGCACAAAATGGACCTGCAAACCCAGTCAGCACATCCTCAATATCATCAACGGCAAGGCTATCTCACCGGAAATTCCTCACAGTGTTCAAGCACCCAGCACCATTGCCGAAGAACCAACCGAGCTGCCACCACAAAAAACCGTCTATGAAGGCGAAGGGTTAGCCAAGCAAACACTCTTGGTAGGTAATGACTACAATGAGCAGGAACTCACCATGCTTGTAAATGAGGCCATAGCCAAAGCTGAAGTGCTTGAGCCAACTACACTCACAGAAGCAAAGCAACATCCTGATTGGATCAAATGGGAACAAGGTATCTGTTATGGTTGACCTGGGGGGATATCAAATTTCCTTGAACACTATTCACCGTGTAAAGTCAATCACAGTCAAAGTTCCGCCTTGCTTCGATCGCACCTCGATCTGGAAGCCATCTCGTCTCTACTCTTGCTATTTGCAGTAATAGCAAGTGCGGTACTTTGTACCATCGCTCTTAGTAGGGCTTGCCCTTTATAAGCACGGTCGGCTCGCCGTTCGTCCAAGTAGCGCCAGCCCACGTTTCGGGCTTCTGCACAGTGAGCTATCTCTACGGAGTAGCGACAAAGCCTTCCCACGGCATATCGGAGTGAAGCCCTCTGGACCAAGATCTAATCGGGGAACAGGGAAGGTGGCCGGTTGTAGTTTAAACGGATTACACAGTCACGTGTCACGGGTTATGCAGGTCGCGTAACACTCTTGAGGTATCAGTTGACTGGAGGCCAGTCATCAATAATTCTGGACCGTCCCCTGATGCCACTGCCTTCCCCTGATCTGCAAATGACATCATGCTTGTCGACCCTATCGATTTCACTTTATGTCAAATCTTGATACCATCAGACATCTCACATATTATTAGAGAGGGAATATAATTGGGCATACAGCAGTGATGGCAACAGGAGCACATTGTGGAGATTAGAGAACAGGTTCACAAGACCCATAGACATATTGAGGTGAGCCTTCTACTTCAGAAGAGAAATCAGGAATGAGGAAGGCCTAATAATATCCTTCATTGCATTCCACCTTGGTGGCACAGAGGCATACATTCTCCTCTATATCTACCTTCTCTTCCTACTCTTTGACCAAAGGCAAAACTCACCATACCTACATGCTACCATATGAATTACACACCACTAGCCAGCTTATCCCAACAGTATGCAGAGTAGCTAGGTTTCATCCTTGTCCTATTCCTATTCCCAATAGACCCTCTGCTCCTGCTCCTCCTCCATACATTGAATTAGAAACAGATTCAGAAATGAACTTGGGAACAGTTACCCAATAAATATGGATCATGTAAATCAACATTGGAAGTTGACAACTGATCAAAAGAAACATTTTCAATCTCACATTACCAATCTCACTAAAATGCAAATTGGGTAAACTCTATCACCCCAATTCTCCCTATCACTCAATCTTGAAAACAGCTTGTTATCTCAATGACAGAACACTTGTACCATTCATAAATCTTTATGAACCAGTTCCTCATCATATTCTTGTATATTTACAGCACCTTGCTCACTGTTTTTGTGTATTGTATTTAGAAGTCAGTACTGAAGAATTGTCCCCTAGCAATTGACTTTTCTCACAATCTGAAGTACTACTCTATTACCATTGGTAATCCA
Source organism: Boletus eberwhitei (assembly GCA_038090915.1). Taxonomy (NCBI): domain Eukaryota; kingdom Fungi; phylum Basidiomycota; class Agaricomycetes; order Boletales; family Boletaceae; genus Boletus; species Boletus eberwhitei. The sequence continues at coordinate 16,317 of JBBPNO010000271.1, forward strand.
ACAATCACCTGGAACATTGATGAAAAGGAAAAGGTCCCAAAAGATGAAGAAGATCCTTGGGCAGACCTAAACCATGAGAATGGTTGGAATGCTCAACCCCTTGAAATTGAGCAACCTAATCATAATACCCCTGAGTGGATTGACTGGATCTTCACTCACATTTCCCCAAACCAACTCCAACAAATTGCTAGTCAATTTTTCTACTCACACTTTCAATCTGCCTTTGCTAGAGAACAAGGACAGGAATAGTTAACCAGTCCTAGCACCTCTATCAAACCAACCCTTGCAGAGTCACCTCCACCAGCAGATACTTGGAAGATTGACTCCACAACTGAGATTCTTGGACTAGATCTTTAATAGATCTATCTAGTACTAGTTTCTTGTCCCTTAATTTCATCTTACTTGATTATAATCTAATCTAAGGACTTTCGCTTGTCATGTTGTCCTTTAACCCGTGCAACTTCAACTTGAACCAGTTCCTACAAGCTCTTTATGCTTGTCATGATCATGATGTGCAGATGGCATTGATCACCACCCAATTTGGCTTACTAGTTAACCATGCCCTAAACCTAGAAAATGACTTAGCACAAGCACATGCACAGATTGTCGCCACACCAAAAGTAACAACATCATCCAATGCATTGAAGAAAGTAGAGATTTTCTCCGATCCTGGTGAATTCAAAGAAGAGATCAATAAGTTTGAGGATTGGTGGTTGAAAATAAAAACCTATATTGCTATCAACCTGGAAACCATCCCTCCTAAGTCCTATAAGGCAGTTGTTGCTGTCCTATTTCGCATGACAGGACAATGTGCAGGAAACTTTACTGCCATGTGACTAGAAGAAGGACCAGCATACATATGGGATATTGAAACGATTTTTGACACTCATACATATATTTATGTACTTAGCTAACACTTATACCTTACGGACACCGAGAACACTTAGGTTACACAATCATTACATATGATTATATCATAGCCCAGACCTTACGTCACTATGACGACATGATGACATCACACCTACAGCATAGAACATTCCAGTATATTCTGCACCCGCCCTAAACTTGGTCTGTGTGCACCCTTAGGTAGTATATATAGTAGCGTACTTGTACTGTTATACCCTAGCTTTGGAATTACCTTTTATCCTTTGGATATTACCTTTGGGTAATCCTTAGGCATTGTCAGTTTCTTTCAAATTCCAAAGCTATCACCTCGCTCCTGGACTCTTTGCCTCCAAGCACCCCTTTCCTCCCCTTCATCTTCATTGCCTGGCATGTCCAAATTTATTGGCCACCTGTTATCTCCCTTTCTTTCACTCCATTCCGCCACCATGACAGTCGTCAGTCAACAGCTCTTGGTGAGGCCTTGAGTGGTCACAGTAAATCCCTGTCTAGTCGCAGCCTCGTAAGTCCAGCCTTCAGGTGGTCGAAGCGACCAGGGTACACCCGACAACAGTAATGCTGTGTTCTAAATTTGTGATTCTTCTTGTGGCTCTCTTTCTTCTGTACATCCCACTATCCACATTAGTGACCCATCATTGCATGCACCCTACCCCAGCTCGCACCTGTGTACAGTGTTGCTCATACCTGTGAAGTACGTGAGTAAAGCACTTGGCAAATGCTGTCACATATGGTTGTCTGCTGTCTAAATATGGATAACATTGCTTTCGCCCATAGTGCACAAGGGCCCTTTGTGTGTTGAGGCCTAACACTCCGTATGTTGGTACTACACTAGTGTACCCAGGTTCGCGGGATACCTGTGACACCTGTTCTACTCATAGCCAGAGTGTATTACAATCCGGTTCCCCCACTTAGTTTAGTACTGACCCTTGTCCATTCTCATCAAGGGTCTCCCCACAGCACTTCCCCATCCTCACATTTTCCATATAAATCTGTGCATGCAGCCGAGTGCCACCCAGTAGCCCAACTTGCCACCGAAAAAGCCACAGTGCATCCACATGCCTGCAATCCCCTCCACTCCAGTACCTGCCACCGCCGTCTTGTGAGTTAGCCTCCATCCACCATGTGTTGCACCCGGGGATTCGCAACTTGTTGCATTTGCGGCTACCTTCAGATTTTTCTTACCACACTGCATCTCCATCTCGACATGCTGGTCATCATCATCTTTCTTGCTCACCTACCCTCACATCACCAAAACCCAAGAAACCCCAGATAAATATCCTACTCCAGTCACCCCTACTTCCTTTCCGCCTCCACCATGCTCTCTGTATGGGCAGTTCAATTCGTGACCTTGCAAGCAGGGCTGCTGACCAAGGTCTCCTAGGACTTCTTGTAGATCTAGATATCACGGTACCCCAGCCGCAACATCCTCCCTCAGCGCCCCCCTCCATTGCCACAGCCACAATGGTTCCCATGGTCATATGCCTTGGCAATGATGATGACCCAATGGAGGATGATGATCCAGCATGCATCTTCATCCGAAATTACATGGAATGGATATAGAGGAATATGGAACATCTGGGCTGAGCTAGAAACCCTCCCATGCCTCTGGGAGACATGATGATGAGGCTCACACAATACACACTGTGACCACTGGGTCCACGAATTCCATTGGCCAGACCACTGACACAACCACCACATCGGCCACTCCTGACATCCCCCTCTCCATCCTTGCCAGGAATATCCTGTGACGCTGCCCAAGGCTTCCCACCAACTAGCAACCAGCTCAGGAAGTCTCTAGCCACGAAACCAGACCCCTACAATGGGGACAAAAAGAAGTTTGTGCAGTGGTAGAGGACGATGTCACTCTACCTCAAGGGGTTTGAATTGGAGCTGACAGACCAGCAGAAAATCCTAATTGTCCTCTCGTATATGAAGGGCGACAATCCTGCCAGTTGCTTCACTGACTTTATGGCCAAAGACGATACATTCGCAGCCATTCATTTTGAAACCTTTAAGGAGCAGGTCTGCAAATGGTTCCAGCTGGCTGTCTTGGTATGCAATGCTGAGGCACAACTGTTCACACTCACACAAGGACAAAGTACCATTGAGGACTAATTCATATGACTTCACCAATTGGCCGCGGAGGCCAAGTTCAGTATTACATACAACAGATGCATGATTGTCCACCTCATATGCTGGGCGGTGAGGAGTGATTTGGTGGAGTTCATAGAAAAGAGTAAATCCAACATGATCAATTTGACAAACCCGTACAAGTGGGAGAAGGCCCTCGCAACAGCTAAAGAGATCCTACAAGACATTGAGGACTGTAAGAAGAATCATTTGTATGGGCCAGGGGCCCCATGTATAACCCAAGATTCACACCCTGTCCTCAATACACCACTCCATGCAGGCCATCTCCTGCTGCAGCTGCTTCTGCAGCACCAACAGCCCCATGCCCCAACCAAACCAGTGTCTTCCCAGGACACAGCGTGCCGATGGAAATCGGAGAAGTGTGCACAAAGGGGATTGCCACCAATGCAAGAAGCCATGGCCATGTGCCAACCACCTGCCCTGACCCCAACCTCGCCAGGTGTGAGGAATCACCATAAACAGGCAGGAAGTGTCCCCAGATATGTTCGCAACTATATGTGTGATGATAACAGATGCAGAGTGGGTAGAGCCCACCATAGAATACACCACTGATGTAACCTCAGACTTGTCTTTTCAACCCGTACAGTAGATACCAGCCGCTCTATTATACCCACACCTAAGTCATTGCTAAGAATTTGATTCACTGTTCTAAGCTCTGATGAGGCTGATGAGACTGAGATCTCCCTGCAAAAGAGGAAAAGTGACAATTCTATCCTGCCCTGCCCCCTGTCAGAAAGCAGTGTTTGAGTCATCAGTAAAGAGGGACAATGGTCCAAACAACTCAAGCATGATCCTCCATGCATACCCAAAGGAGCTCAAACGAAAGGAAGAGACAACCTCTTGTTCCTGATTGAACATGGTGGACCCATGGTTGATCCGTTGGATGAAGGCACAGGTGGACAACACTGACGTTGACCACAGCATCAAACACCTGAAGTCCTTCATTCACAATACCAGGATGATTGAAGTGTCTCAGGACCTTGTTTAGGACCTCCGAACAATGAGTGAAGTAGATGCCTACTGGACTTTACGTGACCTCCGACACACCCCCAAGTTCAGAAAAGCCTCTCTCCACAAAGCGGAAAACTCCCTGGAGATCCCCATGACACTAAGGATGCTGAACGGTGAGAGTGCTGAAGTAAAAGCTCTCATCGACTCAGGATGTACGAGATCATCCATCCACAAAGACTTTGTGGCTAAAAAGGGGGTGCAAACTCACAACCTATCATGGGCACTCACCATATACAACGCCGACAGCACAACCAATGCCGGAGGCAGGATTGAGAAGTTCGTCATTGTTGAACTACAAGTAAAGGACCACAAAAAGCAGATCGCCTTGGCGGTTACCAATCTTGGTCCCAACACGATCTTTCTAGGACATGATTGGCTGAAAATGCATAACCCAGCCATTGGTTGGAAGACGGGTTGAATAACGTTCCGGTGTGACAACGACCACATACCGATGTTGATCGATGAAGACAACAACAAACTGGAGGAAGATTTTGTGCCATCCCAAGGAGACTGCCTCTTCAGTCTAGACATTGACGCATACATGTGAAACATAGCCACAGAGGTGGCCATTAAGGACTATGCACAAAAGAAAAAGAAGACCTTCGAGGAAGCCGCACCCGAATACATGCATGAGTTCAAAGATGTGTTCTCTAAGGAGAACTTTGACATGCTGCCACCCTGACGACCATTGGATCATGCCATTGAACTCCTTCTGGGAGATCACAAGGTAGACTGTAAGGTGTACCCTCTAAACCTGGGAGAACAAAAGGAACTTGACAACTTTCTCAAGAAGAATCTCAAGTCAGGATGTATTCGCCCCTCCAAGTTCCCCTTCGCATCAGCCTTCTTCATCAAGAAGAAAGACGGTTGCCTCCAACCCATACAAGACTACCACAAGCTGAATGCAGTAACATGCCAAAACCGATACCCACTCCTGCTCATAAGTGAACTGGTCAACAAGTTGAGAGTGGCCAAGTACTATATGAAGTTCAATGTGAGATGAGGGTACAACAACATACAGATGGCAGAGGGAGACGAGTGGAAGGCCACGTTCCAAACAAACCACGGACTCTTTGAGCCACTGGTGATGTTCTTTGGGCTCACCAACTCACCAACAATGTTCCAAACCATAATGAACTCACTGTTCAGAGAGTTGGTAGACCAAGGTGTAGTGGTCGTCTACATAGACAATATCATGATATTCACCAAAATGCTCAAGGAGCACAGAAAAGTAGTACATGAGGTCTTGAAGATCTTGCACGACAATAAACTCTATCTTCGCCATGACAAGTGTGACTTCGAAGTTCAGGACACTGAATTCCTCAGGCTTGTTGTATCACAAGACAAGGTGAAGATGGACAGCAAAAAAGTCACCACAATTGCCGAATGGCCCATCTCCATGTCCAAAAAGATGCTAAAAGGATTCCTAGGATTCCTCAACTTCTACCAATGATTCGTCAAGGGGTTCATGATGATAGCATGCTCTCTAAACGCCCTCATGTCAGTGAAGAAAGACTTTGTCTGGATGGACGAGTGCCAAAAGGCCTTCGAAGATCTCAAAGCAACTCTCACCTCCATGCCCACGCTCACAATGCCGACCAATAACGAACTGTATTGAGTTGAGACAGACATGTCCGGTGTGGGTGTAGGAGCAATCCTATCCCAGAAGCACGATGGAGTTTGGCATCCCATCGCCTTCATATACCGTTCGCTCAACAACACCAAGCGAAACTACCATGCAGCAGATCTAGAGATGCTCATCATCATATTTGCACTCAATGAATGGTGACAATACCTCCTCGATGCTGCACACCCTGTGGAAGTTCTTATGGATCACAAAAACCTCAAGTTCTTCTGCCACCCACAGGACCTCTCCCACCGTCCAGCCTGATGGCAACAAATTCTTCAGGAATACTCCCTGACGATTACCCACCGCTCAGACAAGATGAACCCAGCTGACCCTCTGTCCAGGAGGCCAGACTTTGAAAAGGGGGTGAACCTTGATAACACTGCACAAATGCTACTTCCCAACACCCTTTTTTCACCACCACCATCCCTAACCTTGATGACAGTCTCCCTCAAAGCTGTAGCCACCAATAGCATCCTCTCGAGAATCACCAAACTATAATACAAACTCAAGAGATTCACCAAAGAAGGCCTCACCAAAGAAGGAAGCCTCTGGATGAAAAAAGACGGACTCATGAAGTGGAGAAACCTCACATATGTGCCAAACGACGATAAGTTACGTGAACATATCGTCACCACAAACCATGATCACCCGATCGCTGGACACCCCAGCATCAAGAGAACACACAACTTGATCATGAGTGAATACTATTGGCCAACGCTCCGAAAGGACGTCAAAGAATATGTGAGAGGCTGTGATGTTTGCCAAAAGGTTAAAGCCAAAGCCACAGCAATCAACACACCACTCCACCCAAATGAAATCCCATCAGCCCCCTGGGAAATCATATCCGTTGACCTGATCGGCCCCTCCCGCAATCCAATGGCAAGAAAGTCATTCTCGTCATTGTCAATCGTTTCTTGAAAATAATCCACCTCACACCTGTTATGAACACCATCATGTTGCAAGGAGTAGCGAAAATATTCCACGACCAGGTGTTCAAGCTTCATGGCACCCTGTGAAAGGTGATCTCAGACTGAGGAATGCAATTCATCTTGTCATTTATGTGGGATCTCTACTCTCTCCTCAGAATACAAGCGAATCCATCAACTGCTTATCATCCCCAAACTGATGGTCAAATAGAACGCATCAACCAAGAAGTAGAAAAGTATCTCCACATCTATGTCAATCACCACCAGACCGACTGGGCCAAATGATTACCCCTAGCTAAATTCGCCCATAACTCGCAAACCACCAGTGCAACAGGTGTATCCCCCTTCCTACTCAATTATGGACAGCAACTGCTTATACCAAACAAGCACACGGAAGTCCGAAATGAGTCGGCCATCGACTTCATGACGCAGATAAAAATGCATCATGAAGCTGCCAGAAATGTGCTAGAGAAGACTGCCAAAACCATAAAAAGGAGTCAGGACAAATACGCCTCCCCATCAATTGAAATGACCTGGCCTTACTGGAAGGCAACAAGTTCAATCAATAGATGACAAGCAAGGGTGAGATAAGTAGCTCTTGTAGTCAAGCAGCAACCAGTAAGACTGGGGAAAGACCAAGAGGACAAGACTGAGGTCCTCTGGCAGCGACTTGGGCCTTTATATACTGTCTAGGGATTTACACTTGTGTACACTAGATCTAACAATATGCTATGCTACATGCGTGATCAGTGAGGCAAACATAAGGAGAACATGTATATCAGTACAGCCATGGAATGGAAGAGAAGCATAGCATGAGGAGTACATGAGGCAAAGGAGTCATAGATAAGGGCATGAGGCGAACATGTGTTTGTCTAGACTAACATGTGTGATCCTGCAGGCAAGCATGAGGCGATCTAGATCTTGGACCAGTCATGATGAATGACATGAGGATGTTGTGAGGCTGATGGGTCTAGATCTCTGCATGGACTTGAGCATTTGGTAGGTTTGGGTTTGAGGGGTAAAAGATAGGGGCTAAATGCAAAAGTCAATATATAAAATGCAGAAAAATAGTAGAAATAAAGGGAAAAATAATGCAGTCTGTAACATCAATGGACTTCGTGGATGGACAATAGGTCCTACTAGAAGGAACCAACATCTGTACTGACTGACCCATGAAGAAATTTGATGACAAGTGCTACAGCCCCTTCAAGGTTAAGTGGAAAGTCGGTGAAGCATCCTATGAGTTGAAACTCCTGAAAACCTGGCATGGTATTTACCTGGTTTTCCATGAATCCCTATTAACTCCCTATGTCACTGGGACTGCCCCATCCCAAGGAAACCAAAACCCCCACCCTTGGTTATTGTCCAACAAAATGAAGAACACAAGGTCCAAGAAGTGGTCAATTCTCAAAAGTGTAGAGGGAAAACAGAGTATCTCGTACACTGGAAAGGATACCCATGTGAGGAACACACTTGGGAACCGAAGGCAAACGTCAAGAATGCTCCCAAACTCATTGAAAAATTCCACACTGCCAATCCCACCATGGTCCAACTCATGTCTACTGGTTGCGACTGCCCCACATGTGCCAGTACTATGTCACTCTTCCAAAATGACAAGTTCCACTCTTATGCAAAGTTCCTCAACAACCTCCCTGACCATCTGTTCGAAATCCCAATGCCAGGCTCAGAACCAAAGCTAACCGGTATTCTCCTCAAAACAGACTTCAAGGATTAAAAAGGGGATAATGAAACGATTTTTGACACTCATACATATATTTACATACTTAGCTAACACTTATACCTTACAGACACTGAGAACACTTAGGTTATACAATCATTACATATAATTATATCATAGCCCAGGCCTTACGCCTAGACCTTACATTACTATGATGACACAATGACATCACATCTACGGCATAGAACACCCCAGTATATTCTGCACCCGCCCTAAACTTGGTCTGTGTGCACCCTTAGGTAGTATATATAGTAGCATACTTGTACCATTATATCCTAGCTTTGGAATTACCTTTTATTCTTTGGATATTACCTTTGGGTAACCCTTAGGCATTGTTGGTTTCTTTCAGATATGCTTGTCATTGATATCCAAAAGCAGTTCCATTCCACTGCTAAACCAGACTGGGCCCTAGAGAAGCTCTGGAAGCTCAAACGAGGAAACACTTGCACATATAACTGAATAGATCAATTCTAGAAACTCTACATGGAAGCTGACATTGGCACCTCTCACAGTGTACACATTCTTGAATGAAATGTTAACCCCAAGATCAGAGACCAAGTAATCAAAGCAGGTAAACAAAACTATGAGGACATAGATAAATACCTTGCCACAATCAGACAGGTAGGAGAACTCATCAAGACCATGAGTTTTCTTCACAAGAAAGGATCAGGATTCCCTTCAGGAAATTCCTCATACCACTCTAGACCACCTTGCAACCCCAATGCAATGGATGTCAATAATATCCACATGTCATGGCCCAATGAAGAAGATCAGGAACATGAAATCGATGCATTCAGAAGGAAACCAAAGAAAAGGTTTACTGGATGCTTCAATTGTGGTAGAACAGGACATATGAGTAAAGATTGCAAGAAACCCTCCACTAAATGTCATAAATGCAATTGATCAAGAGGAGACCACAAGAAGTCTTGCTCTAAGCTCAGAAAAATCCAAACTCTTAATGAAGAATCCATGAATAGAAAGGAAAAAGCCAGAGCAACTTGAATAATCTGGGTGTCCCAGTTGCTAATGAATCTAACTCTATATCTTGTCATTCATTCAGCATAAATTATCATAGCCAAGTGGGGTCTTCAATTGATTTGAAGCTTGGCTAGGGCCCTAAACCAGTACTTAATTCTGCTTACCACTCATCTTCAATCCCAAACAATGCTCAAATTCACACCTTGAATAATTGCGATATACCCCTATCAGTGGAAATTGCTCCTATTCAACATCAAAACACTTTCATAAAAACCAAAGCTCTCTTAAACAGTGAGGCTAACACTATCTATATTGACAAGTCCTACACACAAAGGATTAAACTTCCTCTTCTAGCTCTAGTGAATCCCATACCGGTATACAGTATAATATTGACAGAACACATAATACTGCTAGATCAATCATACATTGTACTGAGATCATTATCCAATTTCAGAACCATTGTGGACAAGTCACAGCTCAAGTAACCAATCTAGGAAAGAATCAAATGATTCTAGGATACACATGGCTTAGTAAACACAACCCTGAGATCAATTGGACTTCTGAAAAAGTCAAAATGACTCAGTGGCCCTGGACATGTCAAACCCTAAAAGAAAAACCCCCTTTCACATGCCAGCTTGAAGCTGATGAACATGATTCCCTAGCTCATATCTTTGCTATGAAACAAGACAAACCTAGTCTGAAGAAAGATCCAAAACCTGAGGATCTTATTCCGAGACAATACCATAAGTACCTGAAAGTTTTCTTGAAGAAAGCATCAAAATGAATGCCCATACAAAAACCTTGGGATCATGCCATAGATCTCAAAGAAATGTTCAAACCAAAGAAAGGCTGTTTGATACCCCTTTCACCTGAAGAACAGAAAGAAGCGTCTGATTTCAGTAATGATCAACTAGCCAAAGGATATATCAGATCTTCCAAATCAGAACAAACATCACCCGTGTTTTTTGTACCAAAGAAAGATGGACAAAAACAAATGGTACAGGACTACCACTATCTAAATAATCACACAGTCAAGAACAATTATCCACTCCCTTTGATCTCACAGCTTGTAGACAAGCTTAAAGGATCAAAATGGTTTATGAAGATAGATCTTCGCTAGGGATATAACAATGTTTGCATCAAAGAAGGAGATGAATGGAAAGCTGCTTCCATTTGTCATCAAGGATCCTTCAAACCCCTAGTAATGTATTTTGGTTTATGCAACTCGCCAGCCACATTCCAAACCATGATGAACGAAATATTCACAGACATGTCTGATATCATGGTCATATATATTGATGACCTCATGATCTTCACAAAAACTGATGACCTGAAAGAACATGAAAGGATCATAAAGAAAGTATTGCAATGCCTTAAAGATCATGACCTATTTGCAAATCCAGAGAAGTGCACCTTTAGTGTCCAAGAAGTGGATTTCCTTGGCATGATAGTATCTCGCAACAGAATCAAGATGGATGATAGTAAAGTCACAGCCAGTAAGGAATGGCCAATTCCAAAGAATATTAGAGGTTTACATGGTGTTCTTGGCTTAGCAAATTTCTATCAAAGATTCATTGAAGGATATGCACAAGTTGCATGTCCCTTAAATGATCTAACAAAGAAGGACATCCCCTTCGCCTGGACAGAATCCCAACAGATGGCATTTGACATGCTTAAACATAGATTCACCACTGCCCCTATTCTTGCCTATCCCAATAATGACAAAGTATTCCAACTAGAAATGAATGCTTCTGACTATGCAATAGGAGCAGTGCTTTCTATAGAACAAGATGGAAAATGGCATTCTGTTGCATTCTCCTCACACTCCATGACCCTTGAAGAATGCAACTATCCTATAGCAGATAAAGAAATGCTTAGTGTCATTAGATCACTCAAACAATGGCATCACTACCTAGAAGGAGCACACCAGCAGTTCGAAATCTGGAATGATGATGCCAATCTCCAATGGTTTATAAAACACCAAGATCTTAACCATCAGCAAGTCCGATGGGCACAATACCTAACATGCTTCAATTTCAAATGGCTTCATAAGGCAGGCGCCACTATGGGTAAAGCCAATGCTTTATCTAAATGAGAAGACCATGCTATTGGCCTAGAAAATAACAATACCAGAGTGCTAGTCATTCCACCTGAACAGATCAGTGTTACAGAAGTACACATCACTATAGATTCTGAATCCATCATTGAGAAAATTAGAAAAGCCATACATCTACTCAAAGAATCTGATATCACTGCTTTACATCAGAAATATGACATTGACACACTTGAAGATGAACTTCTTCATGACAAAGAAGGAAATATCTATGTTTCTGATGACCAAGAACTGAGAATGGAAATCATCAGACTATACCATGCCACTCCAGTTGCAGGTCACCCTGAATCAGAAATGACAAAAGAATTCATACAATGAAGCTATACATGGCCTGGCATGAACACATTCATCAAAGAATATGTCACTAGATGTGAATGATGTGCTAGATGCAAGCCATCTACAGTAATATAGCACCACCCGGAAAACTTCGACCATTAGATCCATCGAACATGCCCTGGATTGAAGTAACCACAGATTTCACAACAGATCTACTCATATCCAAAGGATTTGACTCAATCCTAGTAGTCATTGACCAAGTCTCTAAAGAAGTTGAGTTCATCCCTTGTAACAAAACAGTCACTGTAGACACAGCCCGACTCTATCTCCATAATGTCTAGAAAAATCATAGGCTACCCTAAAGTATCATATCAGATAGAGGACCACAGTATACATCACAAGTTATGAAAGATTTGTGCAAATGACTAGGCATACAACCAAAACTCTCCACTGCCTTCCATCCACAAACAAATGGACAGATGGAAAGAATGAATAGAGATCTACAACAATACTTCAGACTCTTCACTGCTGAAAAGCAAGAAGATTGGGTTGAATGGTTATCTCTAGCACAATTCTCCTATAATGCAAAGAAGCAGGCTTCTCCTCAGAAATCACCCTTTGAAATGACACAGTCATACATTTCTAGAATGGGCTTTGAACAAAGAGTCACCAAAGCACCTGCAGCAGAAGAATTCACTATCATCATGCAGGATACTTTAGCTCAAACAAAAGCTAATGTAGAGAAAGCACAACAATGGATGAAAGTCCAAGCAGACAAACATCGCTCAAAAGCCCCTAAATATAGAATGAGTGATAAAATTTGGCTTTCAACCGAAAATCTTAAATTAACCCATGCTTCCAAGAAGTTTATGGAATGATGGCTAGGACCATATGAAATCACAAAACTTGTAGGAGATAATGTACTAGAACTGAGATTATCATACTCAATGTGTACACATCCAGTTGTAAACATATCTCATGTTCACCATTACATACAACGCCTTGACAGCCAAACAACTTTCTGCCCTGGACCAGTGAATGTCACTGAAAATAGAGAAATTGAATATGAGGTTGACTATATAGTCAACACTCGATTCAAAAGAAAACAACTGGAATATCTAGTCCACTGGAAAGGATACATGGATGAAGATTGCACATGGGAACAATTAAGTAACCTAAACGGTGCTCAAAATGCCATCAAACAGTTTCATAAAAATCATCAAACACTCCACACCATATTCATCTTATGCAAACATATTTCCTTTCAAGTTTCAGACTATGGTTTACTGTCACAAGAAATACCCACACCTAAACTACCCTTTAATTGCCTGGAAGTCGATTATTAGAGAGGGGATAGTATTATAGACCACATTATTTTTCCCTTCATTTCTACTATTTTTCCCTATTTTATACATTGACTTTCACATTTAGTCCCTATCTATTACCCCTATAACCTGAACCTGCCAAATGCTCAAGTCCACATAGAGATCTAGACCCATTAACCTCATGACATCCTCATGCCATTCACCTTGACTCATCCAAGATCTAGATTACCTTATTATGTTTGCTTGCAGGATCACACATGATAGTCTAGACTAACACATGTTTGCCTCATGCCCCTATCTACATATGACTCATCCACCTCATGTACTTCTCATGTTAGACTTCTCTTCCATTCTCTGGCTGTACTGATACATGTGTTTCCCTTATGTTAACCTCACTGATCATGCATGTAGCATAGCATATTGTTAGATCTACTGTACACAAGTGTAAATCCCTAGACAGTATATAAAGGCCCAAGTTGCCACCAGAGGACCTCAGTCTTGTCCTCTTGGTCTTTCCTGCCCTTTACTGATTGACTGCAGGAGCTACTTGATTCATTCTTATTGTCACTACTTGATTGAACTAGTGCCTTTTGGTAAGGCCTGGTCGTTTCACTCTGAGGTTTCCTTCAGAAGAAAACTGATGAATAAGTATACCTCTGGAACATGAATGAAAATCATGTTTTGCATAGGGTCATTAGAGCTTACTCCTATATCACAGCACCCATCATTACCAAACTCACCCTTGCTATTTGTTAAGAACCAAACTCCGAGGGAACTCTGAAGTACCAGAGTTGACTGAGGAGGTTGGGACTTGGCTTCACCATATGTGGTGCACCCTTGCTTAAGTCCATGTCCTGGATTTATGATGATGTTGAGGGTCCAAGGATTATGACTTGGTGTAGTCAAATGTCAGTCGAACAGAGATTGGAGTGAGTCGTCAAGACTTGTCAAAACAGAGATCAGGAGTGGTGTTCAGAGTTGATATTCGAACTGATTCTACAGGAGTAGTACTGAGGGTTTATATATGATTGAGTTGAAGATATTAGTAGTTGATATGACGAGACTAGGTATGAAGGCACTGTAGTGGAGTTGGTACGTCACCGAAGGAGTACTCCTAAGTATAACAGACATGTCCCTATGTGAGACAGGCACTGGTTACAGGGCAAAACTAGGACGGATGAGGAGGTGAGACTACTACATATGAGTCTGAGAGCATAGAGGTACATTCTGAGGGAGAATGCACTGGAGTTGTGGATGGAAGTCTGGAGTTGGACTTGTTGAATTATATGGAATATGATAGTATCCCCCTCTTAGGCCTGAACCCCTGAAGGCCTAGGCAAGAGACAATGTGGAGTGGAGATAGTCAGAGTCCAAAAAATGAAAGAAGGTATAAAGGTCAAAGGTGTATTCAGTCAATTCTGCATACTGCTTAACCCTCAACCACCACCATGTCTGACCTCAACAATATCCAAGACTGGTCTAATGAATGCCTCATGGAGGATGAGGACAATGAGGAGGCGGTAAGTGCCACCAAGTACAATGAAAGACGGAGGAGAGCACAGGCCCAGAAGGAGGAAGTGGAGAGGAGGGCACGTGAGGAGGTGGAGAAGGAGGCACACAAGAAGGAAGAGAGGGTGTGCCGGAAAGCCGAGGAGGAGCAGGCCATCAGAAGGGTGAGTGTGGTAGCTCACCAGAGTAGGTCGGAGCTAATGGAGAATAGGTGGAGGAGATCAGGATGCGACAAAGCATCAAGCAGAAGAAGAAGCAGGCATCAATGGAGCAATCATGCAACCATTGTGACCACCAGGGCCTTGAGTGCATACTCAGCCCCAGAAAATCCAAGTCATACATCAAGTGTTGCGATGCAAAGGCAAAGTGCAAATGCCCTGGGAAGAAGCAGCCAGAGTGGTAGAGGAAGCAAAGGAGGGTAGGAGGGGACAAGGCAGGGCCTAGTGGCTCCAACAGAGATGAGGCAGGACTGGGAGCAATGGTGGGGCTCTCGGAGATCCTTCGGGAGATCCAGGACACCCTGAAGTTGCAGAACAGGCAGCTTGACCAGCAGAACTCTCTGCTGGAGCGCCTGGTGGAGTTGAAAACAGAGGAGGTGTACGGGAGTGAGAAGTTGGAGGTGGAGGTAGAAGAAGGGGAGGAGAAAGAGTTGGAGTTGGAGTTGGCCAGATTGGCTGTGGAGGTAATCGAGGAGAATGAGAAGGGAGAAGAGGAGGAAGAGAAAGAGAAAGAAGTATAGTAGTGTACTTGTTTTTTTTTCTTCATTTAATAGAATTTGTGTTCGGTCATGCAGAGTGAGGTCCAGGCTTGTCTAGATAGTGAGTGTGATAGTCATGGATAAGTTCAGAAGCATGGCCGAGTTCAGTGGCTAGAAGCCAGGAGGTCTCTTTGTCTGTTCCTTTGTGTCCTGACCACCGGATAAGGTAGAGGAGTTTGCAGTTCCAGCGACATCGGTCTATCTTGGAGTCAAGGATCTCTGAAACTTCATACTCTGGTTCTCCATCCACTTCGACCAGAGGTGGCGGAGGTTGTAACTGATTAGGTATGGTGTTGGATACACAGGGTTCTAGTTGTGAGACATGAAAGACCAGGTGAACAGACTTTATTGACTCAGGGAGTCGGAGGGTGAAGGAGTGGGAGCCTACCTGAGCAATGATTGGATCAGGACCTAGGTTCTTTTCAGAGAGTTTCTTAGAAGGTCTAGTGGAGCGGAAGTACTTTGCTTTTATGAAAACCAGGTCACTGACTTTGAAGTCTGGTGCCAGAGATCATCTAGCATCCGCAGGTCCTTGGTAATGCTTCTGGATGGCAGCCATCTTTTCACAGAGGTACTCATGGAGGAAATCGAGGTCGACAGAGTATTCATGAGCCTTTGCGGAGGTGAGGTCACACTGAGGGTGTACCGTAACATTGGAATGATAACCCTTGTTGGCAAAGAATGGGAAGACTCCGGTAGTAGCACTCAGAGTGTTGTTGTACACGAACTCTGCTAACAGAAGGAGTTTAGACCAATTGTCTTGCTGGTAATTGCAATATATATGGAGATACTGTTCAAGTGTCTGGTTCATACATTCTGTCTGACTGTCTCCTTCAGAATGATAGCTGGAGGTAAAGTGGAGGCAGATGTCAAGAGCTTTTCCAAGTAAGCAAAAGAAGTGTGAGATGAATTCCAAACCTTGATCAGAGGTAATGTGAGAGGGGACTCCATGCTTAGAAAAAACATGGAGTAGGAAAAGTTTTGCTAAGTCCAGGGAAGGTACTGTGTCATACGTCAGGATGAAAATACACTGTTTGGATAATTGATCCACAATGACGAGGATGGCAGTGAATGCGGAGGATGATGACCTGCACAAAATGAGAATCGTGTGGGATCATAAATAGATAACATAGATTTTCTTATTATCATATGAAAGGCTATACTAAGGCCTACTCCCCTACCAAGTTTCAGACCAATCCAACCGTTTATTAAGGAGATATGAATAAATCTCCAACTACCACTACTATTACTAGCTTTTATCAGCTATATGAATATTCATATTTCTAATCATGTGACTAGTACCTTTATTCCCACACTTGTACAGCATGATCACATGACCCTTGCCTTGGTTAGGATGCTGCTAAAATTGCCATCCAATCACAGCATTGGCCATAAAAGTATAAAGGTTCACATGCACTCACTTCACATCTCAGATTTAGCTAGCCCAGAATGAGTTAGACTAAATCAGTGTGAGTCAGAGT
>JBBPNO010000272.1:0-33031 GCA_038090915.1 Boletus eberwhitei
TTAAAAAATACGCAATAAAACACCGGGTGTGTCTGTTTAACCCCCCCCCCCTCACACACACACACACGCACACACCTTTTTGCCTAGGTTCGGCCCTTTTATTCTTCCCCTTGCTTCCGAACAAAAAACAAGGCCAAGCAAACTCCCATGAATCACAACTCGAAAGGCTAGACCCCATTGACAAGGTGCCATCGCCTTGTCCCACCGGACCCAATGTCTAGTAGCTCCCGAGTTGTTACGACAGAAGAGCTCGAAAAGTTCAAGGTCGTGCTTGTCACCCTGACAAGTGGCGGCCCCGGTTCCCCCCGAGCGAGGGTGACGCATGCATGGTCGTCGCTAATGACTTCTCGAGAGGCGAGCGGACCTGAAGGGTCAGCGCGACCGTCCCAGAGATACACTACAGGCATCGGTAGGTACACCATGAATCGCATTGGTCATGCTTGTCACCCTGACGAGGGGCGGACGTTTCGAATGCCGTGGCCCCCGGCGGCCCCCGAACAAGGTGACGCATGCATGATCGTCGCTTATGACTTGTCGAGAAACGAGCGAACCTGAAGGGTCTACACGATCCCGGCTGCCGTCCCAGAGATACACTAGCATGTACAAGGGCATCGGTAAGTCCCATGAATCGCATCGCCATCTGCGTTAGCGTCATCGTCATTGCCGGCAACGGTCGAGGTACGACACGTTCGTAGACAGCATGAAATAGTGGCGTCGATTGTCCAATCTGTACTGATTATAACTACCCCTTCCCAGTAAATAAGTTACGATTCTAGAGACATATTCAAGACAAACAAGTCCCTGACTCCTAGGACGCTCGGAGCTCTCCGAGACACCCCCCACCCTACCCTATCCGGCTCTCCTCGGATCAGTACGAGAAGATCATCAACCAGGGGTTGAGCACAATCTATCCGCGTCCGTCAGTCAAGCCATCACACACAAGGATTCGTCCATCGATAGAAGAATCCACAAAAACTCACAGGGAAGAGTATATGACAGCCTGCAACCAGCGCGAGCGGAAAGATGACCGCCCAATACGAGCCGGGGATCACCCAATCCACCGTGACGATGCTGCTCAGACTGAAGAGAAAGATGGACGCAAAGCACGCAAGCGCCACGGCGAACGCAAACCAAAACCGTTTCAGGATCCGGGGCACCTCGATGAAAAAGTTGGAGCGCTCCACTTCCTTCTTGGTTGCACCCCATGTGATGTTGTACGAGAACATGTGTGCAAGCAGGGCTATCGTCAGGTGGATGCTCATACCCCCAAAGAAGAAGAAGCTACATCGCCCCAAATGCTGTATCAGCCAAGAGAAACGCGGTGAAAAACGGGATGGAATGACACAGACAAGAACAGGATCCATGTGGCCGTCTCTATCGTCGAATCGATCAGACTGCGATGCCCGAGTCGGTACTCCAGCATGATGTATCCCAGGTTTCCCGATCCTGGAAATACAGCAAGGATGGCTAAAAACACCTCAAAGCTGTGGATGTAGTAGCCGTCGGTCTGGATGCCAAACCCAAGAAGGAAATAATTCAGTATGGAAAGCGCCGCTGAGGCGGCAATCCCATCTACGAGCAATCAAAGTCAATTTCCAAAACGTTAGACGGGCAGTCTACGCCGCTTACAGTATGAAAACATGTCTAAGCGAATGCGATGAGTTCATCTGCGCAATACGTTATGCGAAAAGGCACGTACACGCCATCATGCTCATCTTGTAGTGAACCGGAGCGTCGGACCACACAAATATCCGTAATTGTTTGTTGATCGGACCCAGACGCCACCAATGAATCAACGGATTGAAAATCAACTCGCTACAGCCTGCCAGTCCATCATCTCAACACGTCGGTTTCGTAAAAAAAAAAAAAGACGTGATGGATTCGCACCGTAAGAGTACTTTTGCCATCGGTTCAGTTCATCGTCCACTGTAAGGGACACACCCTCCTTGAAACCGCCCTGGGAGTAAGACGCCCATCGAATACTATAGTGTTTCAGCTAAATAGAATGAACCCCGATAAAAGTCCGCGTGAATACATCCAGTCATATGACAGACGTACCTGAAGACGCAGCGCCATATCAAAGTCCTCGGAGACATTTGACTCTGACCATATCTTCGGCTTCCCGTCCGCAGGGTCAATGAACGCGGCATCCTGAAGTGCCGACCACCGAAGGAACGCATTGTGACCCACGAAAGGGGCTATTTCGCCGTTTGAACAACCCAACGAGATACACTTGTTGATACGTCGCGTAAAGTGTGTGATGCCATTTTCAAAGTAGTGGTGAGCGACCTGCATGACGTCTGTGGGCAGAGTATGTATGCACTGAGCACGTTCAACGATCACGAAAATACTTACCTGAGTCGTGTTGGATGATCGCGACCTCGGGACTTTCGGCGAGCTCCCGAGCAGCATCACGCAGGCAGTCTTCGGGAACGACGGTATCTGCGTCCACGAGGAGGATGATCTCTCCAATTCGAAGCGACCTCCCATTGGATGCCCAAGGTTTCCATTTACCGTCACTCTCCGCAAACACTTCGTCACACGCCATGTGCAGCGCGCGGTCCTCGAGCGGTGTGTCGTCCATGTCCTCCAATTCTTCTTGTTCCTCTGCCTCCTGGAGCGCCTTGAGATGCTTCTCCAGTTTCAGGCTGAGAGCAAGACCGTAGTTCATGTTGGACGCTTTCTTGAATCGCCCGGCACGTTTGAAACCACCGGGGGAGGAGTCATGACCAGGACGAGCGACCCAACCGATGTTATGATCCGCGTAGAACGCGATCCGTGCTTCGCGATCCTTTTCGGATATCAACTGAAGACCATCGTCGTGAACGAAGATGGCTGACGATCCCCCTTGGCGAGCGTAGGTTTGCATAGCCTTTTTGAGAGTAAAGACAGAAGGTGCACTGGACAAAAATGGTATCAGGGGCGATGAATCGATATCATCATCCGCGTTGTGACTGACATTGTTTGGTCCAAGCTCTCTTTGTAGACGGGCATCTCGATGGTAATGTGCGGGAGATTGGCGTCCACCTCCTTGTTGATTTCAGGTTTTATCGCGGAATAGTACTTGGAGTTTTCATAGTATTGCGAGACAGGTCCGAAACTGCGAGCGAACGAGATCAGAGAGATTCAGCGTGCAAACGTTTGTTGACCCACATCATGCCAAGATTGCTGATGATTTGATTGCAAAAGAACTGCAATGTCCGATGAGCGCGAGTCATGTTGGGGTGGAAAATACGTACGATGGAGACACAGAACGTAAAAGGGGCAGTGACAAGGAGTGCGAATCTCAGCCAGTATCCATCCAAAAGGGACTCTTGTAGGAGCATGCTGGCTCCGCTACCGATGAAGACTGAACAAGGTTGCGTCAGTCGAGCACCCCCAGGGCAAGTAAATACTTACAAATGGCCAAGGCGCAACCTAGACCATTGTATAAAGGGGCGATGAGCTTCGTCTGACGTTGCTTTGATGCTGCTAGTTCCATATCCTTCTCATGCTCGGCGCGGGTCGAGCGCCAGCTGAATAGCCTCCAAAACGACATGGTCTTTGGCTTGGTGCCTCGGTCAGCAGGTGCCTTGTCGACGACATTGATAGGCCCTGCTGAGGACGCTTCCTTTGACTTGTCAGCGAGATTATCGTCGGATGGGGTACCGGAAGAGGACAGTTCAGAGGGAGGAACGGAGATAGTGCCCCGAGCGCGCCAAACGAGTTTGATCAGCCTTTCTTCAAAGTCTCGGCATAACGGAATGATGCCGTCCAGGTCGTCAGACCAAAGGACAAGGACACGCTCGTCACGCTAATATTATGTCAGAGAGTTCCCAAGGGATGTCGAGAGAAGAGAACTTGCAATGAACGCTCCACATTGTTCCTTTTCTGCGGTTGGCAATGCAGCCATCGAATCGAGGATTTGAATGCGCGTGTTGTGATCGACATAGATCGCATCCGCATCGTCGGATCTAGAGGTGGGAAGACGATAGAGGTGAGTCCTGGGTGTTCAGACGGCGACGACGGCAAACGTACACAGTTGACAAGGCTGCATGGACTGCAGCACTACGGACTTTGACCGCGACGACGGGATTCAGCGTGCGAATCGCGGCCTCGAATGGTGCAAGGTAGGGATTCTCATATGGGAAGACGCGGAAGTGACCGGGTTCGACTCGTATGCAGACGCCAGCCGAGATGTTCTCTTCGGAAGGTTTAAACCAAGCGTCTCCCTGGGTCTGGCGACGTTGAGCATGGGAAGGATGGGTGAATGGGAACACTTACTCTCTTGAAGATGTGATGGAGGAGGGCATCGTAAGCATCGTAATCCATAGCCATATCAAAGTAAGGAGCTGTGGGGGAGAGATGGGGACGTGACTGTCAACATATTCTGGTGGGATATAAGTAAGCGGGTCGAATACATAATCCGGCAAGGATGGACAGGTGATAAAGATTGAAGGGGGTCAATAATCCGATTTCAGGAAATGGGATCAATGTCGGTGTGCCGGGACGGTGAATGACCCGAATTGCGATGCGTTAATTGCGAAGGGACGAGGTGAATTCCGATATTGATGACCAGGTAGTGACGAAATTCCGAATTTGGATAGTGGCGCTTGTGAGAGAATCTCACGTACCTGATCAGCGATATTTTAGGACACCTTGCTCGTCGGATAAGTTGAGGCAGGACGGACAAGTGCACGACCATCCTCTGAGGATGTGACTCGCTGTTAAATAAAACAAAGGAGAGTGGTCAAGCAACGCCTCGTTCGAGGGTGTTTTCGAGTTTGGTGTCAGTGTAATCTCATTTGAGAATTGTCACCAACGGAGTAGTCCAACTTCTCGCTTCACACCGCTTTGCGCCACTCGACGCACGACGCGCTCAGTGCAACTCCGGGTCTAATCAACGCACGCCGCAAAACGCGTCTTGGAAGGGCGAATAGAACAGATGTCTGGAACCTGCTCGATGATCACTGCAACGCCAATAGGATTTTCCACCCTGACAATCAGTGGATTCAAGCTCGTGACATGTGTTCCTTCAAAGGTAATCGTGACCAAAGTCACCCCGCACAGCGTGGTGGCGTTACACCGCCGGGTAGCCGAGACGTGTACTAGGGATTTCCTTGAACCGAAATTCATGCAGGAAAATAAAAAAAGAAAAGGGGGGCAAGTTTCCTCCCCTCAAAACGTTGTCTCATCAATTGTTGCTAGCTCTTCGCCGTGCACTGCCAAAGGCAACTCCGTGCAAAGTACTAGATCGTGATCGAATATGCATATGAAAAAGCATGGCTTGCATCGAGGACCGGCTCGGGGACAGGTGTGCCATGTGTCGCTGATTCAAGTAGTCTCCAATCCTCAATTCAAGCAAGTCTCTCCGCCTGGACTCGAGGGGTCCAAAAAAGGACACTATTATCTTAGATAGCGGGGGTTGATTCTCAAGGAAACGGTCGACGTCTAAGCGCCAGTAAAGGTTGGTTATATTTTAATTTCGGGCACGTCCATTCTCTTCTTCCCCTATTGTACAATGCGACTGAACAACTTGGGATGCATATTATCAGAAGAATTCTTCATTCGCGACCATCATATCACCTCGCCTTTCTACATCCTCCGTCTTGGACCGAACTGCGCACGGTCCTCATCGGGAGTTTCACTTGGCTCTCGTAAGGAAATACCGGAATGGCACTCGAAAATGCGTATTTTTTCACAGAATCACGGCCGCATAAGATGCGTCACTCCAAGTCAATGTACCAGGAGAAGATACCATGACAGAAAATCCTATCGGGATACTCCATTTTTTCCTTCTTTTGCCTCTGTTCCATTCCTGATTCTCCATCCGATGGACATGACGATTACCGCTGACCTGGAGCGTTGGCCTCTATCGTGAGTTTGCTCGCGATAAGATATATGTGTGTGATCTTCTCTGATTGGTTCGTTACATACGACTGAACCATGATCTCGGTGCACGGACATCACGCCGTTGATCAAGTTAACGCATTTCCAGACGTTGGTGTGGAGGTACAGCGATATCAAGTATTCTTAATTGAGACAAAGTTTGACATGCGTTCCTCGATGGCGCACTTGTGGAGCGCGCACGTTCGCACCGGTTATCGACCGGTCAAGTCATGCGATCGCGAAGATAATGGCGCATGTACAATGAGGCGCATAGAAGAATTCACCCCAAAGGTAAACGCATATCATGACCATCGAAATTGCTCCATTTAAACGGAGATATGGCTGGTTCGTCGTATCGCACCACATCGCTGATAGATGAGTGAAGAGATATTCGGAAGTGAGGCATCCACAACTCACCATGTCGTGGTGGAAGGCCGGCATCCAACAACGACATTGACCACGAATGGATTATCGCCGTTGACATGCGCCATGTTCGGTTCCCAAGTTATACTCCATTGTCGATGTGCGCCAAATACCCGGTCGATATCGCAAATTCCATGATGGCATGTGTACGGGTGGTTTCGTGAACAGGGCTTCTGGATGCGGGATGATGCATGATGTGCATAAGCGGATTTCCACCAACGACCCTCGGGGTGTGTTTCGCAATGACTCGAGATACGATACCGTTATCTCGTACGATAACCGCATGTCGTGCCGAACGTTAATCGGCAACGAAGCGCTCATAATGCAACGCGCGCTGCCCAAGTGATGGGATCCTCGTTGAAGACGAGTGGGATGCGGATTCAAAAAGTTGTGTTGTTTCATATAAACTGCAGGAGGTGATATTGGAAATGCGGCCTTCAAGTGTGACTTCTTTCTCAGAAGGTCGCCTGTGAGAACTTGGAGACTTGGTCTTTTCCCCCCCCCGGAGGCGAACAAGTCTGCCTTTCCTTTCGTCATTATCTTGTCACATCTTTTTTTTTTTTTCCAACTCCTCCTCGGCGGCCGCATCTAGTGGTGAGAATGAATGGCAGGGTAGTCGCCACTGATATTCAGGTCTGTTGTATCCCTTTCCATTGTCGAATTGGCCAGGTCCCCGTCAGAGAGCCCAACGCTCTGTCGAGGAGATGCCCTGAAAGCGATACACCGCGGGCGAGTACGGGGGAAAAGACGTGCCCCAATTGGACGGGTGATACGGTTATCCTAATCGAGACTAGTCCCGGACGACAAGGATGTTACCATATGATGATGAGCCCGATCAATCTCCGTCGATCTCAGATTCGCGATCTCGACTCGAAAATGCAAATCGGTCTTTTGGTTCCGTGGAGGGTTTTCAGATAAGGAAATGTAGACCCCCCCCCCCTCATATGATGAAAGATAATATGATACACGGACTAGACTTGTCCTATAACACGCCCTCCGTCGCTCGTTCGTGTCACCATCACCATGACTAGCACTCCCGCACAAGCGTCGTTCTTCATCGGTGAAGAACGGCGCCCACTCTCGTCCCCTAACCAGTCCCGTCCCTCCACTGCGGGAACGAACCCGTTCTCATCCCCCGTCGCTCCCAACTTTGACCTCTCCAGTCGTGTCCCCACGCCCGGCGAGGCAGAGCCAGAGGCTCCCCCTCGCCAAGGCGTCTCGATCGCACCACATCCAGAGATTCCTCGCATGGCCTCATACTACGGCAGCCGCTCCTCCAACCAGCCAAGCCGTAATTCCTCTGGCATCCGCATCCGCGAGAGCCTTGCAGCACCCCCCTCACGTCCACTCACAGCACACTCCGCGCTGCCCTCCATTTCTCAAAAGAAGTCAACCCGCATGCGTTCCACTCTCCTCGATGACCCCAGTGCCATCGAGAAGCCGTGGGTCTCCAAGAAAGACCCATATGCGCGCATTGCGTACTTTCTGACATATAGCGTTGCATTCCTCGGCATCGCCGGTTCCGCCATCCGCTGCTATTTCGGGTATACGAGCGTGCAAATGATCACAGGAAACCTGTGCATGGTCCTCGATGAAGAGTTCGACACGGACACGGACACCGTCTTCGGTTCTAACGGAAATTGGTTCCGCGAGGTCGAACTCGGAGGGTTTGGGTACGTAGTTTCTCGGCTCCGGGGGTTTGCCATCCATACTTACCTCTCGTTTGCGCCAGTAACGGAGATTTTGAGATGGCCACCTCCTCGTCCAGCAATTCCTACGTCCAGGATGGGTATCTCTATATAACGCCAACCCTGACGTCGGACGTCATCGGCATGGACAACGTGTTGAATGGTTACACGTATAACCTCACGGACTGCACTTACAATGCCACAAACCCGGAATCTCTGCCTGGAGGGAGCAACACCTCCACGTTTGATGCTACCGCGTACTACCAAACGTGTGGCGCCGTAAGCAACAGTTCAACAGGCACTGTCATCAATCCCGTCCAGAGTGCGCGAATCAGCACCAGAAACAGCGCTAGCATCCGATACGGTCGAGTAGAAGTCAAGGCCAAGCTTCCAAGAGGGTGAGCATCCTCCAGCTTGACGACGCACATGTGTGATACTCACCAAGCTCGACTTCCATAGTGACTGGGTAGGCGTTAGATACCATTCAACGACCACGTTCTCACAATTTTGCAGCTTTGGCCGGCCATTTGGATGCTTCCCGTGAACAATACGTATGGACCCTGGCCACAGAGCGGCGAAATCGACATCATGGAATCTCGCGGCAACGGCCGTTCATATCCCGATCAGTAAGATTAAATTATATTGCCTTTTTCAGCGTCGCTAATGCAAATTCGTAGAGGAATTGACTACGTCCGCGGTACGCTCAATTGGGGACCGTTGCCGTTCCTGGATGCATTTTACAAAACCTTTGGTTGGTGGACCCAGCGCCGGACTGATTACGGCGAAACTTTCCACACATATGTGCTCGAATGGACCTCGTCCTTTTTGTGAGTCCCCTTGTCTTCACACTCATCGATACTGAAAATAAGATCGTGTTAAAGGCGCATCTACGTCGACTCAAGGCTTACATACATGCTCGAGGTGACCTTCAACGAACCTTTCTTCACCCGCGGAGGATTCCCCTCGGTCATCGAAAACGGGTCAACGCCGATCGTACTTGAAAACCCGTGGGTAAATGGAACCAACGCCACACCTTTCGACCAACGTGAGACTCTCACCTATTCTGGGCTGGCAACAAGGTATTGATGTACACATGTGGTTTGCTCTTCGTTAGCCTTCTATTTGATCTTGTCTCTCGCTGTCGGCGGCACGAACGGGTGGTTCCCTGACAACGTAGGCGGAAAGCCGTGGTTAGACGGTGCCAACACGGCCATGCGCGCGTTTGCCCAAGCCCAAGATCAATGGTATTCCACTTGGGGATCCGACGGGGAAAGTGGGTCGTTCATCATGTACGTCCCTGCTCTTCATAGCTTTTGCGTCGTCCCGAGCGTTGAATGTCCACTGCGTGATCTAGCGACTACGTCAAGATGTGGCAGCTCTGCTAAGTAGTACCCGGGAAAAGAAGAGAGATCTGAGGGGATTCATTATCGGTAGGCTTGTTGTGTGAGATACGATTGGACAATTTTTTGCATAATCTTCTCTATTTGGTTGCGAGTGGTGCTCTGTTGCCACCTTATTGTGTAGAACTATTCTAGTTTGTTTCTAGTTGACCCACGGGGAAGTCATCCCCTCCTGAGAATCACATACGCACAGCGGGGTACCGCGACGACACGAGGGCCAAGCACACATTCTGAAGATGTAAAAGAGTAACATCGTACACCTAGCGTCAGCTGAGAAGAAATGTACATCCCTCGTGTGAGTCGTGCGTGGCGCCTCCGGGGAGGGGCATTGTTGTACCCGAGGATCGGACGAGAGTGGGGGAGGAGGAAAGAGGGCCAATCGGACAATGAATGAGAAACTTGGGGCTGGCGGGCGGCACCATCAATATTCGGAACGCGTTTCATCTGACAAGCACGTGATCCGAGCCCTCGGAGACTCGGGCTGGACAGCGTGATCAAAGACCCGAACACGCCCAGGCCGGACGTTTTGTTCGCTGGCAGGGAATCAAATTAGTTGCCTTGTCATCCACAACGAGTTCATAGAATCTCATCGCAAGAGAGTGCCTTGCTTCTTGACGGCAGAATGAGGTCGAAGAAGCAGGATAAAATAATATAGGATGTTGTTCGGGTACCTTGGTGGAAACCCGGATATGTGACTTGAAAGATACATGATTAATCGAGATGATAGCAGGGCATCGTTCGCCGAACGAACCTCATGAAAGAAAGAAAAATGGACATATTTGTTTGCGGCTGTTCAAACGTTGGAGCTTCAAGAGCGATCAAGCTGCACGACCAGTTCATGCGTGCAAACGACGCCCGCAGACACCGTATCGTGTAACGTACAAGTGTTGTCTCACCTCCGCTCCGAAGACAAGGGTAAACGCCGCGTGAACACACATTTCAGAACCGGTTCGAAGTTTGGATAAATGACACGACAGCGAGAGAGAGAGAGATAAAGAGGTCGACCGATCAATGTACGTACCTCCAAAAGGGTTCAGACCCGCCAAAACAGAGGGTGGAGACAGTAGGATGAAACAGGTACGAATGAAAGCGAAGGAGAAGGGAAATGCATACTTGAATGATTCGCCGCCCGGTCAGTGGAGACCTGTCGACCGATATCGGGTGGCAGATCCGTCATAGCAAGGGGTTGGCCCGCCCGCCTTGGAAAGAGGTGGAATGCCGATTTTGGAAACGACCTCTGGATCTTCGCTTGGAGTACTCAGTACTGTATTGACATCGTCATCTGTACCGAAGGGCAGAATCTGTGAGTGATCATGCGCTCTGTTGCATGGTTGTGTGAGACAGAAAACGCACCGTCGGGGTGTGGTAGGAGACATTGTATCTGGGATTATCGAAAGCCCAGAGTCATGCTTTCTCTTTGTCGGCTCCGAGCCTTTCTGGTTAACTGATAGACGCCGTCGCTGTCAATTTTGAATGGTCTGGCACTGCCGACAAGCCAACCACGAGGTTTCGTGCTCCGACCAGTCCCACGGGGCTCTCAATCTCGCCTCCAAAACCACGTTCAGTGCCCATTCCAATAGATCACCGCCTTGCGAGCACACGCAACGCCTAGAATTCAGTATTGTTCATCCTATCATAATAAAGATCTGATAGACTTGGTTCTTGTTCTTTGTTTTTTTTTTAGAATGAAATCGATCAACATCTCGGTTAGACTTGACCTGTGTCGACCTAGGACGAACGTGGCAAGCATCCCATCGTTCGCTGTGTTGTTTCGCTCTCTGGTGTGGCGGTAGTAACCCGCAACCTCCAAGAACGCCCGTTACAAGTTGCCCTGATTCGTCGCTAGGTACCCGCACTTGAGTGATACGAGACGATCACTGACACGACGTTTCACACGTCTGTCCAGGGGCGAGCTCAAGACCTCACACGAAAACTTTGCTTGCAAAAAGTCATCAAAACAGACACATTGTAGTGCATTGGAAGCAGAAACGATATCTCTTTTGAGTGATTACAACTGCGATATCGTCGATCGAGAACGGGGGGTAACATGGACAAAACCAACATCATAATAACGGACTTGAGGATAAAGAATACGAACAGGGTAAAGGGATGTCCAGCCTCTGGCCAGAATGTCACCATGCACGGTCACGATTAACCTCAGGGGAAAACCCGAGCTTTAACCGGGCATGTTGGGCGAGCGGATGGCGACCACGCCGATGCCAAATGCCATTCATCACGCTCAAACCCCGGTGGGAGATTGAGTCCCGGCCGGTGTGATCGTTTGTACTGGAATCTGGGTGGTCAATGCAACCTCGTTTTCGACGCTCTCCTCGGTCATTTGGCTGTACACGCGTCAGCTCCGCGCATCAAATTTATCATCCATAGTTACCTTGAATAGGGTGTACGGAGGCCGAGAAGCGACCTCACGAGTCTGCATGAGGCAATTACGCTAAGACACATTGGGGTTAGCCAATCCTTATAACCCGACGCTGATTCAAGGGCATGGGATACCTTGCGGTTATTGCTAGCGCGAGCTTGTCAACCAAGTCATGCACATGCCACCGTGGGCAACTGACTTACCAGGAAGGCCAGTGAGAACCACCATAACTAGTACATATTTGAATGACGGACAATTCCAAAAACAGAGCTAATCTTACGGTTGATACGCAGGAGGGCAAAGACCTAGGTCTATGGATGAGAATGTGGCAGGGAGAGGAGTATAAGTTGCCCACCGTCGGAGGAATATAGGTTACGACCGCCACAACAAAATACACAAAGCCTTGCGCACGCAACCGTTTCGTCAAAGACGATTTAGATGATTGTCTGGAGAGCCCAACAATGGACAATACGAGAACAAGGAAGTCGTAGCCCAGGGCTTCCATGCCATGAAATGAGCACATCAGTCTGATCGCAGTGACGTAACTCACAGTATAATAACACGGCCCCGTTCACTCTCGCATTTGCGACATAAACAAGACACCCTTCGTTTAGCTCGACAGATCGAAGATTCGCAACGTCTAATCAAAGAGTATATTGGGTCAAGATGAAGCTTTCCAAAGACGAATTCGTACCGAATGCCAGTATGATCCACTGTCCGAGCGCACAAACCAATAGCAGAGTATGCACCAAACTGGAGCCCTTCCAGATCACCCATCTGTGCACCTTGTGAGATGCAAACAGTGGACACAGACTGGTCCCAGACTCACGTGCGAATCATGAGATTTGCTGAGGTAGATGCTAGACCGATATCTCCTGATACCTAAGGTCCGACGGCTGTTCAGCAAAAATAGATCGCTACGGAACCAACGGTCCTGTTGCTCACTGCTGTAGCCATGGCACCAGCTGGCATAGAGATAAATTGCGTGGAAAGATAAATGACAATAAAGGAGAACTAACGCAGGCAATTAAAACTAGTTGAAGGTGGATTTGTCCTAATTGCACTTGGGTTATAATGGATGAGATGGATAAGTTACGTCGTTGACCATTGCTCCTGAAAACCCACAGTAGCAGAAGGAAAATGAACAGGAACATCCGTCCAAGAAGGTAAGGGATCTTCATCAAGTGTTATCTCCTTTGAACCGCCCTGAGAAACACACAACCACTCACCAGAGGCCACCGGAAGGACAGACGTCCACGAACAACGGCGTACTCCACATCGAGTGATTGGAAATACTCCCACCTAGGCAAACAATTCAAGAACACGTTCCTCTTGGATAAGGTGAACACACCCATAAAGACCCAGCAGAAGAAATATGATGTTCATCTCAATGACGCCAAGGCGAGCTTCCACGGCTGCATCTTGCCATTGGACCATCGTTCGGGCTCAAGGATGAAACAGTCAGCGAGTACTTTGAAAACCGCTACGTACGATGTGGATGTGCAGTGAGAAGATTGGCAGAAAAAGTCCAACGGCTGGGATGAAGTACCTGGTTTTCTCCATAAAGTACCTCACTATATCCATCTGCAGAAGATATGTTCGTAACGTTATCGTTTGGTGACTTTCCACAGGTTATTTGAAGTTTGATTGGAAGATGACTGACGCAAATGGAAATTTGTCGATCGTTCCTGTGTTGTTCCTAATGAGAAGGAAAATTTGCGCGTTTTTCATAGTCCCAAGCTTGTTGGCGTGATCATCTCGGACCCGCCAACCAATTGCAATGATGGATTTGAAAAGCCTTCAAGGGAACTCTCACAGACATTCAGCCTAAGATCTGTCAAGACAGTGTGCAACCTTAAGTATCGCATGGCGTCTCCACCACAAGCCATTTGAGAGTTGTGATTGAGGGAGGCTAGCAATTTTGAAGTAAATCAGGGTCAAGCCAGTCTTTTCAAAGTAGACTATTCCTTTTCCACGCACCATTTTGTCCAACGTTTTGCGGCATCCTTTGACAAATACCCTCAATTTCCTGATTGGCTGTCACACGGCTCAAATCGTTTTGCCTGACAGGCGTCGGTTAGCATTTGGGTACCCTGATTCCAACAAGTACAGGGTTACTGTAACTTTGGGAGGATCAAACTCAAACTACGTTCGACAGTGATTCGGAATGTGGTGCATTTGTCTCTGTCTAATCGGACTTCGAGGTCCTTTTATTGACAACTTGCCACGTTGAGCTTCTGAAAGGGGATGCAGGGCATGCTACCAAGTGGCGCGATTCCCTGGATACAATCCTGTCTTGACGTCGATGTAATGTAAGTATCCAACTGTCCTTCAACGGCATGAAAAAACTCTCGCGACGGCATCGTGGTTCGAAAAAAAGAAACGTGTGGTTGGCTTTGGCGCAAGAACGACCCTTAAATCCGTTTGTGCCAGCGACATAAGTATCATTACATACCGTGTTTGCAGACAAACCATGCCAAGGAGAGCACATGTAAAAATGGATATATTCTGAACAGTAGTCTCATGTTACGGGCCTTGCCAACTGACAACCAGGGATACCACCAGCCCTAGCATGAAAACTCCCTTCATAATATGAATTGTAATCAGCTTGGCTGCGTGATCCCTTGGTGTCAGGAGATCAGAGGGTGAAGTGGCCGAGAGCCCGTAGCACGAAAGACTAATGAAATGGGATGGATGCTGAATACACCTTCCCTGTAGATATCTGGGGATGAGAAGGGTCGTTTCCCGACGAACCTCTTCACGGCGTGAGATAGAACAAGATCGGATCTGCCACCTAGTATGTAACTCTGTAGGCATAAGTGCATCAGCAGACCGGGAACAAATTCACCCCGGTCGGGCCGAGTCAGTACCAAGCAAACGGGGAGATGCAGGTCTGGCAGTCTGGCACACGCTGATCTTCTCGGTGATTCGTGCGTATGGCACGGGAGTTCCAATTTCATCTAGGAATTTGAGCGGGGGAGGTAGCAAGATGGGACTACCAAAATCAAAGGAGTGGGTTGTCATTGAGATACAGCGCGGAGCACCACCGACCACCTCCATTTGGAGTAACTGATATGATCACATCGTGTTCGCGACGAACAGAAAACTTTGTTGATTCACCAAATCGTGCATTTAATCTTCTCCGTTAGGATTGCCTATTTGAGTTGGAGCGAGGAGAAACGCTTGTTTTCATTCAGCTCCGCCTGCCTTCATGCACCGAACAGATCGGTCCTGGAATCAGTTAGTGGTTGGCGCGTGGCGCTGTGCACACCTGAATTCAGTAGGATCCAGTTATCGCGTCTATCGTAGTATGCGATTGTCTGCGATTGTGCACAAGTGTTTGAACAAGATCGATTATTTTAACCAGTCTTCTTGATGAACCGCTATGGCCGCGTACTGCGTACTGCGTAATAGAGTACCATTTACCGTACAGACGGTAAATGATTTCTTCGACCACTGGTAATCGCCACTCACCTCTCAATCATGAGCGCAACGGCTTTTTGTTCTGCTATCGCGAAGAGTAAGTGTCGAAGAGTCGTTTCTCGTGGACGAAACAAACCAATGCCAAAATTTCCGACTCGAGCACTCTCACCTCCTCTTCAAGTCGCTGTCGCTGCTTCGACAGCATCTGTACCCTGCGTTCCTCGCGTTTATTCGCAGTCGGCGCAGTCGCTGCGCGAGATTGCATGGCTTGGGCTGCTTCTACCTGTCTCAAACGCTTGGTCCATGATTTCGTCTCTCTCGGGATGAGGGACAAACTTTGCTTTGGATCAAAGCCTGTTTCCGGCTGAACGCCTTCAGACCTTTCTCTGCACGCTCGATGAGCTCGTTTATCTGTGGTTCGATCTCATTTGCGAGGTCCGCTTTATATCTACGCACGGTGCCTTCGTCTATGAGGAGGAAGACCTGGACGCAGTTAGGGATGTTATTACGGGACCATGAAACATACCTTCTGACTCTCCAATACCCTACTCATCCTCGGTAGATCAAACGTCCCGTTACGAAGGAGCTGCTGAGCTTCATATGCCTGTTTGCCATGAGTACCAACGTAGGTAGACTACGCCACTGGTGTTACCTCTTCACAACAATCTTCCATCGCAAGCACACATTCTCGCAGATTCGGGGGGCAAACTGCGTTAGCATCCCCACGATAAAGTTCATGTGAACCTGCAAAGACAGACTCTCTCGGCCTGGGCAGTGCTGAGAGACGGGGCATCACGCACGGAGGAAACGCGTCTCAGCAACACAGCCGACTTGTCTGGAGAATAAGTCGGAGATCGAAATATAGCACAGAGGATATATAACGGGCAAACTCCGAATCTGGCTGATTCTGCATGTGTCCATCCAACCGCACGAAACGTTAGCCGTTGGCGCAGAGTTGCTTCTGAATAACGTCTGGTCTCAGGTTGGTGGAGCGAGGTGTCCGTTTGGGTGCTCACGAGATCGAGCGCCGCTACCTGGGCTCGCTCTTTGTGGACCTCTGTGGTTGAGTCCGCTTTGCGGTGTTGATTCGCTGCAGGGGATTCGAGCTGATGCTAGGGTGGCCGCGCGGCGTCATATTCCTGTATCTTCCGTACCCGCTTCTCTCGCGAGGAGTTGCTACTATGTGGCCTTGACGGTCGGGTGAAACCATGACGCATACAATTTTTGATGTTCCTATACGCAGTACAATCTGAATCGTGTTTTCACTGGGACTAAGAAATATGTACATCGAACACGATGTATGTTACATTCGCATGACAAAAGAGAGTACAGAATATTAGACGAACTCGAATCTGCATTTTCAATTGAGCAAAAAAAATGGAGCTGTGGTCCCTGAGTAGATTTTAGGTTGTGAGTGAGCTGGACCGTCCGACGATTGGAAAGGGTTTCAAGAGAAAAAATTCCACCCCGAGTCCCATAGGGAGGCGGAAGTGCTGCTACGACTCGTAAATCAGCAACCTTGCTGTAGCATGCAAAGTAAAGCACTACCTCATAGAATCAGATTAGCGGACGGATCAAACGCCCACAAAAGACCATTCGTGGTATGTACCATGTTCTTCGAAACTTTATACTGTATACAGTACACACATGGTTAGCTGTTTAGTTGTGCCGAACTTCGCGTAACCCGCAGTAGGTTGAAAAAAATTAGTTATCAATACAGTGCCTTTAATTTGGCCCATGGCCAGACCGTGTCCGGGGCCGTACTTAGTATACGTAGGTCCTTAGGTTCCTAAGAATTTTCATAATATATTAGGTCATTGAAGTGAGTTTGGATGTGTGAGGAGGTTGCTATACTTGGTTCTTGGATGGCGGCAGGTGGGGTTATGATCAAGTCGGCGCCAGTCCACGTTCCTCGCACACTAATGCTACTGCCTGGACTACCTGTTTCAAGATCATGATGGGTCAATGCATTCAAGCGAGTCGACTTACGCCTTACAATTGACCAATCCCTAACTACCAGTGGGCTGCCAGGGTCATCGCCACATATGAATTGATAATTCAATGGTCGTTACAATAATTGCCGAACCCACTTCGCTTATCAGCTCAGAGCGTTGTCCATTTACTTATCCCTATCAGGCATGGACCCAAGCCGTATAAGATCATTTTCATCATGTTCTTGTCTTTCGTTTTACTTATGGCTCTGGACGCAGTAAATTCCATGCGTGGTATGTAGAGTCTATTGAATTACCAGGTTTGGGAGCACTTATTGATTTCCCCAGTTTCTGCCAGTGTTCTAGATGGCCTGGGCCTTCTTACAACAGCGTGGCGGATTTACTTTCGTTTTAGAATCCGCCGTTTTTGGTGGGAGGATGCCTGGGCGGTCATCTTGTTCTTCACCGGTTCGCTTTGGGTGACAGCCCAGTGGACACTCTTGCTCACTAGTAAGTGCGAAAGCCGCTCAGTCTGAAAACTCCCATGACTGCGGAGAGCCTATTACTCATGACTGACATCTAGATGGCCTAACGTCCATTGTAAGCTCGTGGATATACACGATCGGTTACATGTGTGTTGTAACGTCCGTGTCAGTGTCTGCTGTTCCTTACTCGTTCTAACCCTATGTGTTCAGATTCGCGCGCATGAGCATCTTATTCTCTATCATCCGCATTATCCATGAAGGTACTTGCCTCAAATTCACCCACGCATGTGTAGCATTCTTTGCAGTCTGCTGGGTCATACTTATCGCCGAGAGAGTTTGGCAGTGTGCCTCGAACCCGAGCTGGCACCGGCAGGCGGTCTCGTCTGGAGGGACGCACTGTAATGCAACGTCTCAAATGGCGATCTTTGATTTCGTCTGTAAGACCTTTGGCTAACCTTTGAACACTGAGTACTTACGGATGCGGAACGCTTAGACGAGTGCGTCGCGGTCTTACTCCTCGTCATCCTTCCTTTGCGCATGCTATGGAGGGTCAGGCTATCCAAGCGGCAGAGGAGAATGATCCTTTCTGCTTTTGCCTCCAGTGTTGTTTTGGTTTTTGCTGCAGTGTTTCACATCACCGGCCGGATACTTCAAATCTCCGTCGTGACAGTCGCTGGTGTAAATGTCGAAGTGGGTCCATTATACATCTCGTTCCATAACACGCGTGATGCTAATGTTGTTGGGACCGTTCACAAGGTCACCTTATCGCTCTTTCTCTGTAATTCGCTTGTCGTTGTAACATACACGTACCGCTACTGGATCCATCACATGGCCAGTACTGACACGACGGAAGATTTGGAAGATGTGTCGCCAAGCCACGATGATGATTTTACAACGCCGATAGCTTGGACGACAACCATGCATCTGACTACCGTCGACCTTACCATGTCTTCGGAGTGTTAATTATTGTATCTAATAATCTACCCTGCGTTGTCTAGAATGAAGTTGCTCCACTGAGGCTGAGGCCAGGTTCAAATTTGGCAGTTTTTTCCCATACAGTGCAGGTTAATTGGTGTCTCAAATTTTTGGGTGGAGCACACAAGTTGTCTGAAGATGCAGACGCTCGTGCGAGGGGTGCCTTATTCATGGCACTGGGCACTTCGCTCACGTCCTCGACAACCTTCCTCTAAAGTCCTTACCGTTTTCCCTTTCGGTTGGCGGGCTGCCTCGACTGCCACCGCGCGCGTCCCGGAGAGCGCAGAGTTACCACAATATACTTACCCCAAGTATGAACTGTCAGAGGCAGACCTCAAGCGGATCAACTTCCAGAGGAACATTGGCGTTTCCGCACACATCGACTCTGGCAAGACCACCCTCACGGAGCGTGTTCTCTTTTACACCGGTCGAATCCGTGAGATTCACGAGGTTCGTGTTGCGTCATAGCAATGAGCCCTTGACATACCATCTCGTTCATACAACATTTATAGGTCCGTGGTCGGGACGCCGTCGGTGCCAAGATGGATAGCATGGAATTGGAACGCGAAAAAGGTATCACTATCCAGAGCGCCGCCACTTTTTGCGACTGGGAAGCGCTATCCCCCACGACTGGCGAAAAGCAAAAGTATGCCATCAATATCATCGATACCCCAGGTCGGTAACCCCCTTTTAGACAACGCGTATTCACTCTGACTTGAGAAATGACGTAGGACATGTCGATTTTACTATAGAGGTCGAGCGCGCTTTGCGTGTGCTTGATGGTGCCATCTTGGTCTTGTGTGCAGTTTCGGGTGTTCAGAGTCAGACTACTACGGTCGATCGTCAAATGCGTCGCTATAATGTCCCTCGGATATCATTCATCAATAAAATGGATAGGTGCGTCCTGGTCCATTGATGCGATATTAAAATACTGAGTCATCTCTTCTAGACCTGGTGCAAATCCCTGGAGAGTTATTGGTCAGATTCGGTCCAAGCTCAGGATTGCCGCTGCCGCAGTCCAGGTTCCTATCGGTGTTGAAGACGAGCTCAAAGGTGTCGTAGATCTGGTTCGTTGGAAGGCAATCTACAATGAGGGCGAGAAAGGGTATGTTGATTTGATTGCTCCCTTTGACTCTCAACCTCATCCATGCGTCTGTTTAGTATCAAAGTCGTAGAATTAGACGTGATCCCAGCTTCGGTCATTGATCTCGCCAAGGAAAAACGTGCCGAGCTCATTGAACAACTCGCCGAAGTCGATGATGAAATTGCCGACATGGTTCTTGCCGATGAAACGCCCTCTGGCCACCAGATCTCTGAAGCCATCCGTCGCGCGACTGTCAGTCTCAAGTTCTCCCCTGTATTCCTCGGTTCGGCTATCAAGAACACGGCTGTACAACCTATGCTAGACGGTGTTTGCGCTTATCTCGCTAACCCCGCTGAGTCGGTTGTCACTGCTCATGATACGAGATTGCCACATGGTTCTTCTCCGGTCCCGCTTGTCCCTGCCGCCGAAGCGCCCCTTGTTGCATTGGCTTTCAAATTAGAGGAAGGGCGGTTTGGTCAGCTGACCTACATGCGGGTATACCAGGGCACGTTAAAGAAGGGATCCTTCATCTTCAATGCTCGCACAGATAAGAAGGTCAAAGTTCCACGTTTGGTTCGTATGCACAGCAATGAGATGGAGGTCGGTGGTCCCGTTCTCGGTGTCTTGATCATGCACTTGATTGCTCGTCCAGGATATTGATTCCGTTGGTCCTGGTGAAATTTGTGCCGTTTTCGGTGTCGAGTGTTCGTCTGGCGATACTTTTACGGATGGTTCCTCGAGTTTCTCCATGGTTAGTCCCGTTGCGGATGTGATGGATGAAACTTATATGATTGTGCAGACGTCCATGTTTGTCCCAGAGCCTGTCATATCATTGGCTATCAAGCCACAAGGACAAGAGACACCCAACTTCTCTCGTGCCCTTAACCGATTCCAGAAGGAAGACCCGACGTTCAAGGTGAACATCGATCCCGAGAGCAAAGAGGTATTTGATATTTTATCTGCTACCCGGCACCATCTTACCCGTGTGTCAGACAATTATCTCTGGTATGGGTGAACTACATCTCGAGATATATATCGAACGGATGCGTCGTGAATATGGGGTCGTTGTTTCGAGTGGCAAACCTCGCGTCGCCTACCGCGAGACGATTACGGAGCATGCCGAGTTCTACCATACACATAAGAAACAAACCGGTGGTGCTGGTCAGTTTGCCCGAGTGATTGGGTATGTGGAGCCCATCCCCTTCGATCCAGAAAATGGGCAGGACAGGGAGTTCGTCAACACTGTCATGGGAGGGAACATCCCGCACAATTACATTCCTGCATGTGAAAAGGTGTGTCGTCATGTTCCGGTGGCGCGTCCGCGAGATGGAGACTCACCGGAGGCTTGATTTGACGTACACGTTTTACGTATCATAGGGCTGGTTTGAAGCACTCGAGAAGGGCACGCTCTCGGGAAACCCGATTGTAGGTGCCCGTATGGTTCTCCAAGATGGTTCGTACCACGTTGTGGACTCTTCCGAGCTCGCCTTCCGCATCGCGACCATTGCCGCCTTTCGTGAGATCTATTCGAAGACGAAGCCAATCATCTTGGAACCGATCATGACGGTCGAAGTTGTTGCGCCGGGTGAGTTCCAAGCGGCGGTGATCGGGAGCTTGAACGCTCGGCGGGGGACAATTTTGGATAGCGAGGTACGGGACGAAGAATTTACGTGTACGGCGGAGGTACCGTTGAACGACATGTTTGGGTATTCGAGTCAGTTGAGGGGGGTGACGCAAGGCAAGGGGGAATTTAGCATGGAGTATCGGGTGCGTTCCGTTTTTTTTTTGGGTGGATTCCGAAGCTGAAGAGAACTGACGATGTTTCGTTTTTGTTTTTGGTAGACTCACTTGCCAGTGCTACCGCATGTGCAGAAAGAACTCGAGGAGGCGCATAGAAAGACTATGCCTCAGGCAAAGAAGTAGATGTGAGGTAAGACTAGAGCTAGAGCCGGGTATCTCTATCATTGCGCCCATAGAACTGATTGCATCTACACACTACCGTACGCACTTGTTTATTATTCAATTCTTTCAACACGCATCCACCTCTCATGTCATAGTTGATGAAGAACTGCCAGAGACCATTGAGTTGAGGAACAATCGGTCA
Organism: Boletus eberwhitei; assembly: GCA_038090915.1. Classification (NCBI taxonomy): domain Eukaryota; kingdom Fungi; phylum Basidiomycota; class Agaricomycetes; order Boletales; family Boletaceae; genus Boletus; species Boletus eberwhitei. The sequence goes on from JBBPNO010000272.1 coordinate 21,759, forward strand.
CTGGTCACCCGTGGAGGGTTTTGCGAGCAAGTACATGTATATCCACAATCAGGAGCCAGCCGTTCACTCACTGATCATTACGCACGTCCGCAAATGTCTTGCAGTTCTTCGGATGTTCATTAACACTAGCACAAAACCCAACCTCGACCATGAAGGGGCATCGACGCCGGTCGTTCGAAAACATACCCAATACGGAAAGCCATCAGTTAGTGAGTTATGGTACTCTCAAAGTTAAGCTTGCACTGCAAGCACAGGAATGCATGTAAGGCACCTGGCGATATTGATTCAGTGACCATTACAGCATGTGACAACGTTAGTTTTGCAGATCGCAGACTGATAACGACGCTGAGTTAAGGCGGCGTGCCAATGTGTCAAAGATACTTGCTCGACCTATGTGGAGCGACATGATTGACGATCGCAAGACTTGGCTCCAAGTGGAGAATGCCCACGTTTTCGCCCGTGTTTCAACTGATCCCTTGAATGAGCTTGGGTGCGTTCCGTCAGACTCAGAGGAAGGCGGCGATATAAGCCGATCCTTGTGGCGACCTGTCTGGCCAGTAATTTATCCCGTGGGGCGCTGTCCATCGGGTATCGCACTCTTTATATGAAGCTGAGGCGCGATTTTTTTTCCCTTCTCCCTCACCGTTACTACTCTCCACGAGGTTCAGTCGCTTCACAGGTATACTTGTGACTCAGGGAACTAGCAACCCAGGATGACCTTGACTGTCGACAGAATCAATGGCTCGGCTTGCTTCCGTGCTGCATCCGTGTCTGAACCCCGCGAGGGGATGGTCATGCACCACCACACCAAATTCACATCATTGCCTACAAAGGTGACGTGACCTACCCTTGTCAATGTTGCCACCGAACAACCTTGGGAATTGCCTCTGCACCCGGTCTAAGGTCTGAAGCAGTTGCCCTCCAATGCAACTGTTGCAAAGGTGCTCACTATCAATAGGGTACCCTCTTTGATCTTTGTCATTGAACAACACATCTTTTGGGCTGGCTTTCTACCATGATAGCACCTCACATGTTGCAGTAAGTTAGATCATTCAATACGTTGTTAGCTGTCTCGTGTCCCCGTTTATTTCAAGGCTATTATGGATCAGCCGCACTTGTGGTGTCACGGTAGTCCGGCTCAAATGCCACTAGATTGGGAGAAGAAATACATACTGTGGCTGCAACAGTGAGGGAAGAGAGAGAGAGAGAGAGATTGCGACGCGATAGACGGTCATAAGAAACAAAAAAAAATGGTGCAACATGTACACACGCTCGACAAAACGTCAGACGTTCGTCGGAGCCATCGACGCAAGTTGAGTTACTGAAATTTTGCTAGTCAACGCGACATCGCGCTCGACTCCGCTCTCGTCGAGCATGTGACTAGCATGTGCGTAAGTCATGTGCGTCGTCGAATGCAACGCCGAACATACTCTGAGCGGGGTGTACGAAGGTCAAGGAGCGATCTCACTGCTCTGCACGATACAATTGTGCTAAGATTGATCAAGGTCAGTCAGTCAAAAAATGATGGAGACGTATGGGATACCTTGCAATCATTGCTACCGCGACCATCCGCCGCCACGAGTCACTGACTTACCAAAACAGCCAGTCATAGCCACCATACCTAAAATGTGTTGAGTTACGGAGCAAACCGAGAGAAAGCCATCCTACTGGTGGAATAAAGGAAAGCAAAAACCTGCAAACAACGATGAATATGCGATAAGGGTTACGGAAGCGAATGGAGTCTAGACCGTTGGTAGAATATTTGCTATGACTGCAACAGCGAAATACAAGAGGCCTTGTGAACGCAAATGTCCACCCAGAGATCTAGAAGGTTGCTTTGACAGCTTCACGACGGATAATACCAACACAAGGAAGTCATAGCACATGGCTTGAACCATCGAATGAACAGAAAATTTAGATGCGATAACTTGACTTACTGTATGCAAAGACTCCTGCGCTCAGCATCGGTTGCACGAGATACACAGCACAAACTCCGTTTGATCTGAAAGCCTTGATATTCGCCATATCTAATCACAGAGCACGGTGTGTTGGGGTGGGGACTGAGAAGGCAAACTCGTACCCGATGCTAATATGGTCCAATGTCCGAGGGCAACAAACAATAGTAGCACATGCACCAAACGGGAGTTCTTCCAGATCAACCATCTACACCCGGTATAAGATACATGCCAACCAACAGATACCGGCAGTCGGACTCACGTCCGAATCATAAGATTTGCTGAAGAACTGGCCAACGTAATGTTTCCCAACACCTATAGCGAATGGATTTTCAACAAGAACAGATATATCGGCAGCGTGTCTCACTGCTGCAGACAGAATGGCCGCTGACGAGATAACTAAGTTATGCGGAGCCATGCAATATGTGAACGAGAACTGACGTTGACAAGCAAAAGATGCCGGTACCAAAGTTTGCCCAACTGTACTACATGGAAATGAATTGAGTTACTCCCTGATCCTCCCCTGAGACTTACAGAAGAATGAGGGTGGTCAAGAGAGACACCCGTCCAACTAGATATGGGATCTCGGCCGAGAGTTACTAACGGAAATGAGACAAGGAAGATATGACTGCTTACCAGTGGCCAACGGAAGCTGAGACGCCCACGAATGACTGCGTATTCTACATCGAGGGATTGGAGGTATTCCCACCTAGTATATGGCTGTTCAAGCATAATTTTTCCTCGGCAACTAAGAAGGAACACATACCCATAGACGCCCAGCAGCAGAAACATCACCTCCTCACCAACGATGGCAGAGCGAGTTTCGAGGGCTAGGTCTTCCCATTGGGCCATGATCGTGCGGACAGCAAGCCAACGGGGTGTTGGCCAAGTTTTTCGCACATTGAAGAGGCGGTGTTTGGCAGGTCGGGAAATGCGTGCCCACAATGGCCAATTCCAGTTTCTAGCTCCTGTCAACAGCTAGGGATATCAGAAAAGTGGCATGTATTTATGACGGAATGGAGGGGGAAATCTCTCACTGACTGCTGCCCCCGCGATTACACGACGGCTAAGAACATTTCGACATTACGACAGGTGGCAGATTTAGCATAAGCTTACATACTCTCCTTTCATAGGCCGACCGAAGAGTCCCAAGGCAGTTAGCCGTAGCGTGAACTTGGTGTCTAGCATTGTGTTGACGAGGATCACAGGATCGTTATGAGGTGGATAATAGCTGAAAGCGCGGTGGTAACTGATGGGCAGGCTCAGCCTGGAGTGGCACAAGGAGTCCAATCCTGTGGGCTCAGACATTCTATTAGACTTCAACTCGAGAGGAGAAGAGGTACACAGTTTATTTACAACAGCGAAAACGGGGCGAGGCGAAATGGAAGCTGGACGTCTGCAAAGTACGTGCAGCTCAACACGCACGCGCTCGATCGGCAAACGTCAGCAAATGCCCATCTAAGCAATCGAGGTTTGGTTTGGAAGTTGGATCGTTGACGTGGTGTCATTTTCGACGTTCTCGTCAAGCGTGTGGCTGGTCACCGGTCACGTTTAAGTCATATGCATCGATTTTCCTTGCCATGCGTACCTTGGATGCGGCTTACAAAGGTCAAGGAGCGATCTCACTGCTCTGCATGATGCAATTGTGCTGAAATTAATCAGGATCAGTCGGTCCTTGCTGTCTGGCTCTGGGGGATATTCATGGAATACCTTGCAGTTACGGCTACCATGGCCACGTCAGCTAATTATAATCATGCACACGCCACCACGAACCACCGACTTACCAGAGCTGCCGGTTATGCCCACCATAGCTAGTACGCGTTCAGTTATGGGAGCTACAAAGAGAGAGAAATTGTACCGTCTGAACCAAGCAAAGCAAAAACCTGTACATAACAATGAGTTTATGATGAGGAACGGAGTGCATACAGTCCAGACCGTTGGTAGAATATTTGCCATAGCCGCTACAGCAAAGTACAATAAACCTTGTGCGCGCAAACGCTCCTTCAGAGAGTCGGATGGTTGTTTTGACAGTTTCACGATGGACAGAACGAATACAAGGAGGTCATAGCACATGGCTGAGGCAAATTGAATGAGCGGAACTCCACTTTGAAGGCAGTAATGTGGCTCACTATACACATAGGCTCCTGCGGCCACCGCAGGATGCGTAAGATATATGACACAAACTCCGTTTGACGTCAAGGACTTGACATTCGGCGCATCTAATTCAAATCATGGTGTGCTGAGGTAAAGACTACGAAGAGGAACACATACCTATTACCATTATAGTCCATTGTCCGAGAGCAAGGAACACTAGCAGGATATGCACGGAACGGGAGTACTTCCAGATCACCCACCTACGCTGCTTGTGAGATGTGGATCACAACATATAGCACCACCCGGACCCACGTGCGAATCATGAGGTTTGTTGAAGAAGTTCCTATAGCAATGTCCACTAATATCTTAGGTCAAACAACTTTCAACAAAATGTGATATGCAACCAGAGAAGCGTGTCTCACCGATATCGAGGTCATCCCAGCTGACAAGATAAATAAGCTACATGGAGCATCAGCTATCTATGATTCAGAACTGACGTTGACAAGCGAAACCCCCCAACGGTGTGCTCATCTCAACCGCACTGCATGTGAAGATGAATGGATGAATGGTTACCCGCCTAATCGTTGCATTGACACTCACAGAAAAAGGAGGGCAACCAGAAGGGATATTCTTCCAACCATATATGGGACCTCGGAGCGAGTCATTGAAAGCCAACGAGAAAACGAAGATACGTCAGCTTACAAGTACCCAACGGAAGGCTAGACGCCCACGAATGACGGCGTATTCTACACCGAAGGACTGGAAGTATTCCCACCTGACGATAATATGTTACGCATGCTTTTCTACCAGGGAAAAAAAGACATACCCATAAACGCCCAACAGCAAATATATCATATTCACATAAAGAACGGCAAGACGGTCTTCTACCTCTGGGTCCTGCCACCAGTGAACCATAGTTCAAACAGCCAGCTATGCAAAGTTCGCCAGAGTAGCTTGGCTCAGCAGTATAAAAGTTGGCAGAAATGCGTACCTACTACAGTATGATGGGTCAGCGGCCCAAGCTCCTCTCTTTGGTGTTCTACGCCATGTCAGAAGGCGCACATTTAAGCACTCTTTACCATCAGACCCTCAGGGCTGTGATGATTACTATAGGTGTCGGTTAGCATTGCCAGCGCGAGAGGACGTCAGACTCGATTACTCATGCACGTGCGGCGGCCGTGTGGACTGTCGGTCGTCCAGGGTCAAACCTCGAAGCTGAACTAAAACTGGGGTCGGCTGAGGCGAAATGCATCGATAAAAGGATGATCAGTAAGCAAATGACTCATCCACCACTGCCGATTGTCGGGATTCAAACCCTTGAATTTCGTTGGCGTGTTTCATGGAGTGCGGCCCTCGTACATTGTAGGTAACCTCACCTCCCAGCAACACTAGTGTGCGCAGTAAGTACGTACTTGCCAAGGCATTGCTGACGGTCAGAGACGATCTGCCAATTTGAATGAAAAAATGGTTATGGTAACAGCACCCATGAACCGTACAGCGCGACACTGTGAGAACGATGACGAGTATTCAAGTCCAGGACTTTCTTTCAATTGCCTCGAGAGTCAGGACCCAGAGGTTATGAAGCAGGAGTCTGCAAGCCACCGACAAACCCTTCCACCACAGCCGCCACCCCCCATGCTCCAGGGTCCGGTGGAACTGTCCCATCATCCGTCGTCACGTAGGATGCGCGCCCGAGCCTCGCTCTCATTCCCCTAGTGTTCTCCGCTCCTTTCTTTACCGCCTCCACCAATGCTTCGAGTTCAAGGTTCCGCGTAGTCATTGGCGATATCACAGACTCACAGAGTGGGGCAAGCGCGTCAACGACAGTTCGGTCGCCTGGGCGTGCCGGGGTGTGTTTCCCGAGTGCGACAAGAGCATCTTTTAACGGAGAATGACAGCCGTTTCGTGATGTCGGGTGTCTGCGCAATGCAATCGACCATGCGGTGAAGAATATCGCGAACACTAGCGAGAAACGGATGAGGAATTGACTTCAGAATTTAGACCATAAAGGGTGCTCACGTGCACCAATTGTCCCACCCATGGTCCCTTCTAATATCTCTCCTATCCTAGACACAAACAAGGCTGGTTTCAGCGATCGAGGTTGGAGTCCACCTTGGTCTAACGCCTCGAGGATCACTGCCGGCATCGAGAGCAATCAGAACTTCGGTGCGAAAATGCTACAAGGTCTAATATTCACCTTTGGCGCCGCTACCGAACGTGTGTCCACAATCTCCATCACCAACAATCGTATCGAACCTCGTCATATCTGGTTCCGCTGCAAGCACGCGTTGACATGCGCCTTTTATACCCCTTGTGACTTCTTCAGCTGAGAATCCAAGATCTGTCCATGTATACTCTCTGATACTATGGGTTTCTCCAGTGGAAGAAGGGGTGTCCGAGATGTCAGGACAGAAAGAAGTATGGATCGACTGGAGCGAATCCATGGCCTCTGCTTCTACGTCCCGATCGCTTGAGATGGACCCGACCTGTGATGGCCAGGATTTTACTCCAACCCAGGACAATGCCTCGGTCGGAGCGTCGAGGAGGGCAAGCAGATTGATCAGGTCGGCCGGGGAGTTTGCTAGCGCGAACCTTTATATCATCAAGGGTAGAAAAGAGAAATAAATGGGATACCATTCACAATCCCTTCGATCCTCGTTACATTAACGAGTGATATAGAGAAACCAGGGGCATTCAAAGACGTCATGTATGGTGCGCTATAGATCCTTGCTGGTATGATCCCATGTGAAGCTATCACAAGCAGTTTACATCAATCAGTCAAAACCCGGACAAGTAAGTCATCCAGAGGGGAGTCGAAGCTTACCAAGTTCTTTCCGAACCTGTTCCACGATAGCGCCCATCTCAAGGACCGATACTCCTCCCAGGTTATTGATGAACAACACGATATCATCTCCTGGGCGTATCCAGGTCTCGCTGGCCTCATGCCTCAAATTCCGTTCTATGCATCGCTGGCTTCAGCATCTGAAGAGGAACGTTTTCCGCACTGTAATAAACGCACCAATGTGTATATTTGATCCTCGCCAACCTCCTCCGCTTCCTCTGATAACACTCACCATCTCACTGATCAACCACTCCGGGGAGGTAAGTGGTACGCGGCGTACGCCAGGCTCATTGTGCAGCCCAAGTCCCAGTTCGATTTGCCCATCGGCAATAAGCTCAAAAACTGTCGAAGTATTTCCACAAACTTACATTGCCGTTGTTAAAAGATCTAGTAGGGAACGCACCGGAATGAGGCTGCCTCCCAGGAACATGACAATGACCCAGGGTAGCGCCTATGCTTCTGAGATGAGCCACCGCTGCATCGCCAAGCAGTTTCGTCCGTTCAAGCGTAGGCCTGGGAGATGTAGGGGGCGTCAAGGCTAGCGGAAGCCATCAATATACCACACCATTGTCAATGAGGCGAATCATGAACTCACCACCGTTCGCTCCAAACGTTGTATAACCACCTAATACTTTACACACAAAGATGTTTCCTCCAAGTCCCCTTGGCCCCACCAGACTTGCTTCCTCCACCTCTCCTCGCGTTTGTGGAAGGAGTGAGACGTCATCTGCATTGAGGACGGACGTGATGTTCAATTCTGGGTACCTCGCCCGTGCCTGTTCGATCGCAAGCCCGAAGTTGAGTCTGTCTCCCGTATAATTATTGATCACGATCACCACGTCTCTCCCTTTTGCGCCCTCCGCGTTCTCCAGACCCGCAAATGCTGCAAATTCGATGGCAACCAGAATCTGCTTCGCACTGGGACTAGCAAAGATGTCTCCAGACACCATTGACGTGAGCATGCCATGCCCGACGTAGCCAGCGTGGGCTGGTTCATGGCCAGCACCACCACCTGAGATGACGGCGATGTGAGTGGATGTGGATGGATGGGCTACATAAACTGTCTTGGTTGGCACATGACTATGTGGTCGATAAGGATTCGCTCAGGGGAGGCACGCTCAGGGATGAAATTAGAGAACATACAGTCGCAATTGTGGATTCTGAGCTACGGTTCCTCTCAGAGAGGCGAGGACGAGCCCTTCTGCGGACTCGAAGACGTGTTTGTTCGACATCGAGACGTCACGAACTCACGGTTCAAGATACAGAATCAGCCTGAGGACTTCTCGAAAGATGAGGATAGAGTGAAAATGGAAACAGACGGGGAGAAAGGAGATAACCCATGCCAATCAGAATTACTGTGGGGAACGTGAACGGCACGGACCGTCGAGGAAGCTCAGCAAGCTGGTCAGCAGGCCTTAGTCTGGTGGCCGGCCCGTTTAATGAGGCAAGCCGTGGGAGAACGCTTTATTGACCGTGACGGCGGCGCCAGCATTCAATATTCGATATTCAATATTCAGGCCTCCCCCGGCACTTGAATCCAGCTGCATAATTGGTCCAGAGGTCAGCTATATGGAATCGACAGCCTACTTGTGTAGTGCCACGCATCCGTTCACTTGCAAATATCACCTCGACCATGATGATAGCATAATTGTCTTTTGACGTAGCTAAGAGCTTGCGTTTATCGTAAATTTGGTTACTGTAGCCCACACTTTCTCCCGGGTTTAACAGAGCAGCTCACTGGCAGGATCTCCTCGGACTCGGACGTCTGACATAGTGGAGGAAGAGTGGACTGTCCTCCTTCCAAAATATGATTGACCACCCGACGAAAACTATTTAGTACAACGAGGTTCTATAACCCGAAAAAATGTCTATTACAGAAACAGGGAAGTGTGCATGTACATGTAGGTTGTGTTTTGACGCGACACTTCATCTATCATGCACATGCATCAAGATTGAGCAAGCGTGAGCGTCAGGAAGGAACTACACAGCCATCTAAGAATTCTGTGTGGGGCAGTGGGTCACGGCGTTGAGACACGAGTTCTGTAAGACGTGATCTATGCATTCTTTTGCCAGTTGCCGCAGCGCCTCGGAGAGAGGTCCAACAATTTTCGGGGTCGGCCGGGCAACGTAGTTCGTGAAATGGAATTGGTAACCTACAAATGATACAGAGCAGTCGTATAGATCTGTACTATGAACAAACTTGTGGGATCTTTTGTCAAGAGGATCATTTGTTGGGCTCCCTTCGTTGCTGCGATGCGATCTGAACCTTCTTTTCTGCGGTTAGTGATTTCCACTTATCTGAAATCAAAAAATATGAATAATCATTCGTCACCATGGCCACCCAAGACAAGAGCTCACCCCCGAAACCAAAGAAATTATAACCCGTCCCGGTTCCTTGGTTTGGAGCAGTGGGGGATGAGGGTTGGTAAAACGAGCCTTGTCGGATACGGTTCGCCTTCCAGTATCGACAGCGTTGTTGGTCTGCAGGTAACTGGCCTTCCGAGATGTGTATCTTGGGATGATAGCGCGCGTGAGTGACGTGTCCTTAACAGAGGGTTTGGCAATGCTACTACCTTCGTCTTCGGAGTGGAACTTCCAAAGTCTGCTAGCTCAAAAGTAAAATCGGACCCGGGCCAGCGTATTCTGGCGATCACCACAAAGTAAGCATCTGGCCATTTTAACGAGTCCGTCCATTGTGCTTACTCGTGAAAAACAGCATTCTCCTCGGAAATGTGCACTTCCATGACTTGCCACGCGACGGGAAAGTCGCTTGGTACCACCAGCGCTTCCTTGGCTATGGATTTTACCGACAAGTATTTGCCGTATTTGAGGTTTCGAATCGAGTGACCCGCTCCCAGCGGGTGAACCTCCCACTGTCATCGACTTCTAAGCGACATATACGGCTAAACAGGCACTAATACTACAGACCTTTTGGGTATCCAGGTCTTTAGGTGGCATCCCTGAGTCATGTGTCATAAGGACTTGCAGAGAGCATAAGCATGGGGGAGAGATGGACTAACCTACGATGGTATGATCGCTAGCCATCTCCATCGCGGTCCCACTTTGTCGATTGATGAACGAGTATGTTCCACGATGAATGGGCATTCTCTTCCGAGCATCCCCACGAGGTGACGGCGAGGATGGAGTGGTTTGTCCAAAGGCTCGAAATATCGACATGATGAGCGAAAGAGCGTTACGAGAGGGATGAGGGCGAATGACGGGCTTTTGAAGGGTCCGGAGCAGATACCGCCAACAACCACGACCATGGGCATGCAGACGCCGCGTGCTGTCTTCTACAAATAGGGAACATCAGATACCGAAAGAACATTCTGTGCATCACCACTTGGGGTCCGACGCAGACAAGTTAAAGTCTTCTTGACTTCTGAATGCTGTGGGCGGCGCGGGTTGCACGCGCGATGCCAGATCGGAATGCAATACAAGAACGTTGAAATGGTGCATGTTATGATAAGGAACCCTGAGATGCGCTGTGTTCAGTGACGCCTCGAAGATTCAAGCATTCAAAAGGGGGTTGCATTGTGTCATACAAGCTGATCTGAATGGGTGATACACTGCGCACTGTCGATCAATATTCTACCCCAAAAAATAAAGAAAACATACCGAAGATCAGCCAGAACGGCGAACTTCGCAGCTCGGGCGAGGTGTGAACTCAACTGCAATGCCTTCAGCTGCGGCATGCTGTTGGATAGAGAACGTCGCCCAAGGCAGTACAGAGCTGTTCGTGGCTCATATCCGCAAAATGGAAACAACGAAAAACCAAGGGATCGTGATAGCATTTTATGGTGCGGGCCCCGTGCCAACCATGGCAAAAACGTGGCTCATTGAGCTTCCAGAGTCCCAACTTGTCGCTTTGATGGGAAGTTGAGTCAGGCTGAGCCGGCCAGTTCGAGACTCACTTTCAAGTTTCGTCACGGAACCTTGCCATAAGCCGCTAAGCCAACCTCATCACTAGCATCTGACTCGGAACTCCAGCTGTCGAGTTCTCGAAATATGGTAGTTCGATTCAATCCAGTCCGCTCCGCGGCAACACTAAAATTTAGTATTTGCATGTTAGTATTGTACTGCAGCGCCAGCGCTACTTGAAGATGTGCATCTACTACAAAGTCAACCAATCATCCACTTGAAGCCTTCCGTCCACATCGCCAGTCATATAGCCAGTAATGTTACCTTGCTTGCAAGGTCTCTCAGGTGCGGTTTCAAACCCCCTGTCTGACGGAACAAATAAATACAAATACTATTAAGATCAAGATTAAGATGGTAGCGAAGTTGCCAACAATGTTGGCGGAATGTGAAAAGTGGATACGTCCTGCGTCACGACGACGTCACGGGAAAGCGGAGGGGTCTCGGAGGGGGTTCACATTTCC
>JBBPNO010000273.1:0-32991 GCA_038090915.1 Boletus eberwhitei
TTTTTCCTGTTGTTGTTGTTGGTGGTGGGTGGCCTCGGGGTTTGATGCCCTTTTTTTCTTTTTTTTTTTTTTTTTTTTTTTTTTTTTTTGCTTCCGTGATCGACAGCGTCCAGACGAGACGTCTCCTACCGGTCGTGCTGGCGTCATATACTGTATACACGCCAAAAAAATAACCGAAGTCAAGGTTATGTATCAGCCGACTATGCCAGTAGTAGAGAGGCACTCTTCCATACACTTTTCTCGGTCGTGGATTCGGAAATATGGAACGCTGCGATGTCGAGCGTCATCCAACGGCTCAACCAACGGAAGTAGTAAATGTGTCTTTCTTTTTTTTTTTCTCTCTCTCTCGTCCGTGTGCCCCGCCCGTTGGGCCGCCACTCCACGGAACGCGCGTCTTGGAACGTGTTGGGCGCTGTCTCGCCGTGCACGCAGGAGATCGATAACGGGACACCCTTCTCTTTTTTTTTCCCCGGCAGGCGGGTTCCCATAACGAGGTCATACATGTCTCTAGCTTGATCGGATTAAGCAGGCATTCAGTGTGAGCGACGACGATGGCGGCCACTCGGGATGGTGTATTCTATCCCAGCTCCATTGACAGGGTGTGGAGGAGAATGGGAAAACGGGATGGAACACGGGAGTCCAAAGGGAGCGACGAAAAGCGTCGTCAGCGTGCATCGACGTGGGTGAGAATTCACGAGAAAAAAAAACAGAGGGAGGAAAAAAAAGGTCGCGGAGAGTTCGAGAACAGTGACAGATCCTGGGTAAGAGACGTATGGAGTTATTTCTGCATTTTGACTTGTGTGAGTTTTTACAGAGTCCTATGGGGCATCGTTTTGACGTGTACTTACTAATGCGATTGAGGGAGAAAAAAAAAAAGGTCGCGGAGGGTTCGAAGGAAGGATGGGAGTCTGGGTAAGATGTATGTGCGTGGGGGTCTTGAGATTTTGACTTGGATGGAAGATTGTTGAGTTGTCGGTGTCCTCAAACCATGTGCGTGCGGTCTCGTGTGCACCACCGACCAAGGGACCCACGAAGGTAGTCTGAAAGGAGACGATGCATGTGCCTCTGGTAATTCTCCACCGAGCATTAGCCGAACAATAAAAGTGCCGCGAACAAGCGTCACCAATGTTCGCCATTCAGGCGGCATCACGGTCCGGGCGACAAACCTTGTTAACTCCAAATTTAGACATGACCGTGAGGTTAACCTGTACGCTTTTTTTTGATAATCAGGAGCGCATTGCGCCAGTTGTCCATTCCAGCACCGCTCCAAGAATTGGGTATTCAGGGTTACTGTATGGAGAAAGCGAGGCAGGAGTTTTCCGATGGATCCGTGATGTTCTGATTGCGCCGGGTCGCCGACCCGGGTTATTTCGGCAGCGTAGTGCCTCGTAAGGTCTGTTGCGATGGACTGCTCCTGGGATCTCGAGTCGTCGTGTACGTTTTTTTTTGCTGTCTTGTCGCGGTCACAGTAAATCCATCCCACCATTCCAGCATTGATCGAAAACGGTTCGAGCCAGCAAGGACGGTACGACATCAAAAAAAAGGCGTCTTGAGCGAGATTGGCAACTGTGCGATCGATTGACATCGGAGAGATAACATTTGAGTTTTCGTGCAAACGCGCCCACCCATCGAGTACGCGAGTACGGACCGCCTCGTTTCAGTGTCATCCGGCTACGACGACCGTCCTGTCCAATATTGGCTTCATTAAGTCCTCTCCTTCCCTGCCAGACCATGTCCACAGAGATAACCAGAGACCCCCCGCGTCGGATAGCAGTCCTCATCTCCGGTTCAGGTATGTACACACGTCCAATCCACCCCTTTTGAGTCACCCGCCTCGCCCTCCCGGGTTCACACGTCGTGATCGATTCTCCACAGGCACGAACTTGCAAGCGCTCATCGACGCCTGCAACACCCCACGTCTCCCACACGCCCACATCGTCCTCGTCCTCTCCAACCGCAAGGCCGCGTACGGGCTTACCCGCGCCACCACAGCGGACCCGCCCATCCCGACGGCGTATATTGGACTCCAACCGTTCCTGCGTGCCAACCCCGGTGCGACGCGCGCCGAGTATGATCTCGCGGTGGCGAAAGAGGTGGTCAAGGCGCGCCCGGACGTGCTCGTGCTCGCCGGCTGGATGCACATCGTTAGCGATGGATTCTTGGAGGTGATGCGTGGCGTACGGGCGTTGCCGCCATCACCATCACTATCACCGGAGAGCGAGAGGGCAGGCGGGGGTGAGGATGCGGATGGGGACGGGGAAGGCGAGTTACGTGTGACGTGCGAGATTCCGGTGATCAACGTCCACCCTGCGTTACCTGGCCAGTTCGACGGCGCGAACGCAATGGAACGCGGATTCGAAGCGTTCCAGCGGGGAGAGGTGGACAAGCTGGGGGTGATGGTTCATCGTGTCATCGCAGAGGTGGACCGTGGCGCGCCGCTAATCGTGAGAGAGGTCGAGGTGCACAAGGGGGAGGACTTGAAGAACGACTACGAGCCGAGGATGCATCAGACGGAGTGGGAGATCATCGTCGAGGCGACCAAGTTGGTGCTGGACGAGGTCAAACCGATCGGCGATCGCTAATGTACGCGTGTATCAGGTGTGTTTGATTACCTTCCTATAAGATTGTAAACTAATTCTATATCCTACACTATTTACTAGCGCCCTTAAACTATTTCTATAGCCACTATATCGTAAAGAAGAAGGAGAGGGAGAAGTGATTCAAATATAAACACAATCGATGTACTCTAGAACGGGAATCGCAAGGGACCAGTATTGCGCTCGCTGCTTGTTTGCGATGGGAACGGATCACTGCACGGGCACAACGATTCAGCGAACCGAACAACTAAACCAACCAAGGAGAGTAACACACCTAAATGGTACATCGCAAGTGGATCCCAACGAACGTGCACGGTGGTGATGTGGGGGAGGTGCCAACATAGTGGGATAGCAACTTAGAACCGGTATACGGCAGGTCTCCTCGGAATACGGCGCTTCATCCTCGGGCCAAAATCTATCGACAATTTTTGTGCCTATGGAGGGCTGGCGGAGGGGAGCGTAAGCGGGCACAAGGCGAGATCACGTCAAGACGACTCACTGTGATGTGTAGAGGCGTCTGTGATGACGAGTCGATGGCCACATCGATCACGGACATGGGATCCCCCTTCTCCAACACTGGAGTAGAGTCGGCCGAGGTGGAGACATCGGAGGTAGATGAGGGAGAGCGGGAAAAGATTGGCATCGAATGCCGTTTAAAAGTGAGACTGAACCGAATGGAAGACCTTTTCTTGATCAGAGGGCGCATGCTGAGAGGGACCTTCACTAGCGAGGACGAGTTGATGCGCGCCTTTAAGTCGTGCTGAAATGTCACGAGGCCAGAGGATGTGATAAACGGAGCAGGCGATGAAGGCATGTCGTTGTCAAGTGGTTTAAGAGAGGTAATGTATGTGTCGTGTCGACTGACTTCCAGCCGAGTCTTATACTCGATGATGGTGGATCAAGCCATGCGGTGGAGGTTGTTGCACAGAATGCGGAGTGTACGGAAGAACAAGGGCAAGTGGTACCTTTTTGTGCCACAGTGAAGTGGCGCCGTGCGCCGGAAAACTACGAATATGTGGCTCAATGGGTTGAGCACGGATCGTTATGGAAATGGCTCCCAATTGTGTGGAGTCTAGGCAGTTCGAAGAAGGGTGTGATGGTGACTGCCGCAATGTCCTGCTGCAATTTCCGAAGCAACGCGGTAACCGGCGCTTCTGTTGATACAGCATTGTTTGAGGCTGTGTCGTAAGCGATCTGCCCGTGAGATTTAGGAGCTCGGTGCGGCCGCTCACCGGTGAGGACAGTCCGCTGCTAGGCACCCGGAAGGCCAGCCATGTTTTCGAACCACCGGACGAGGGCCGCAACCTTGCTGACAGCAACGTCGCTTTGTCCCAAGCGCAAATCTGGCCGGAGCCAATTGTCTTCGTGTGTATAGGGCATTGTTCGATAACAGATCTGAGTGCTAGGCCTGATATATGGAGATGCAGTCAATGTGATGGTACTGCCCGCTTCCCAGGTGGCCATGAGGTCTATCAAACGTGTATGAGAAGATGTGATTTGGAGAGAAAATACGTGGAAAAAAAACGTGCTCTCGAAATACAAAATATCTCCTCGTTTTAGCCCTGGCGAGGGACCAACCCCACCCCAGGCGTCTGCGATGTCTCTCCAAGCTGTCAATTTACATACTGAGCCTTGCTCGTCGCCAAGGACAAGCTTCAGGATAGAGATCTCCTGGCCTGCGTCGCGACCTTTCTTCACACGGACGGTGTCGGGTCCTTGAACCTCGAGGGCAGCGAGAAGCACATTAACTTTACGAGATCCGCTGCCCGATTTTGTGGCGATGTAAAGGGAGGATAGGGGGGTGACTTTGTGCAAGCTGAATTGGAAGTTTGGAAAACGAGCGATGGAAGAGGCGTCGGAATACTCGACAGAGGAACCTGTTTCCTGGGTCTCGTAAGTTCCTGGGGGGAACGAACTGGAGGGTCGGAGGAAGGAGGGGGCTCCGGTGGTGTTTGCAGCGGGAGTGGGGGGCCAAGTGACGAATGTTGTCCCGTCTGGGTATTATGGTTCTGCTCGCGGGTCCTCGGAGACCGGTGGGAGGGACATACCAGGATGTTCGGTATCGTCATCGTCTTGCTGGGATGCGAGGGCATGATCTGGTTCTGATCCTTGTTCCAAGATGGAGTCGAAGATGACGTTCTGGTAGAGAAGGGAGATGCGGCGGCTGGCTGCGTCGAGCGTCGCGGGCGGGTACGGTGTGGTCGAGGAGGGTTCTTGGACGGTCTGCCAGATATAACCATTCGGATCCGCGTCGATGTCCGCGGCGGACGGGGCATTGAGAAATACTAGAAAATGGACCATCTATGCAATGGTGTTAGTTCAATTGTCTCAAGTTAGTTGGACCCTGATATCACGATCACGTGACTGACACACCACGCGTGACATGTTCGAGAGAGGACGAGTCGCGAATTTCTGTCTTGTCCGGCTTTCTAACACACTCTTACAGTGTCGCGCCAACAGTGCGCCTCTCGACGATACTCCATCATGTCCGCATTTCTCGAACTGTACGAACCGCTCGACATCATAGGCAATGGTTCCTTTGGCATCATTCGAAAAGTTCGAAGAAAGTCAGATGGCTTGGTCGGTCCACCCGTTTGCCACAGACATTCATTTTGTCTCACCAGGTGTCCACCATAGATATTTGCAAGAAAAGAACTCAACTTTGAGCGCATGAGCGACCGTGACAGGAAGCAAATCGTCGCTGAAGTGTATGTCTGCCTCCTTTATTCAATCCCCTCTCCTCATCTGTTCACCCATAGAAATATCCTCAAAGACCTAGACCACGAACACATAGTACGATATCACGACAGATATGTCGACAGAGACGCCGGTATCCTCTACATCCTCATGGAGTTCTGTGGTGGTGGTGACCTCTCTGGTGTCATCAAACAAGCACAAAAACACAATAGACCCGTTCCAGAAGATACAATCTGGAGCTATTTCATGCAGATATTATTGGCCTTGCAACACTGCCATCATCCACCAAACCATTGCTCCGATTTAGACGGCAAGGAAAGACGCCCCCAGATTATGCACCGTGATCTGAAACCGGATAACGGTGTGTGTCTCGTCATGCCTTGCGATCTCGCTCATGCCTTCCCGGCCCGTCTATGTCATATTATCCTCAGTGTTCCTCGACGAGAACAACTCTGTCAAACTCGGTGACTTTGGTCTGTCAAAAGCGCTCCCGCAGGCGAGCTTCGCCAACACCTATGTCGGGGTACGTGGAATGATCTCCTTCCCCTTGTCCAACCTTGACACACCTGGCGGCATTAGACCCCATATTACATGTCCCCGGAACTGATGCAAGAAAAAGCTTACGACTCAAAATCGGACATCTGGTCCCTCGGATGCCTCATATACGAACTTTGCGCTCTCAAACCGCCATTTCATGAGGCAAAGACTCATGCCGAGCTAAGCATATTTATAAGGTGTGTTCGTTTAGACGCGCCCCCTTGATATCGTACGAATGAAGTATTAGAAACGGACGCATACCACCATTACCAAGAGGTTACAGCCAGACGCTGTCAAATGTCATCAAAGCAATGCTGAATCTGAACGTGAGTCGAGTCGCCTCTCATCCCGTCCTGATTCGCCTTAAGTAATTGACATCGTGCGGCTGTGCTAGCCGGCCATGAGGCCCTCGGCCGCACAACTTCTCCAACATGAACGGCTAACACTCATCACAAAAGTCGTCGAGGCAGAGAAAATGTTCGTCTCACCCGCTCCCTCTTGTGTTGTATACTGAAACTATCAAATGCCTATAGGCTCTCAACAGTGAAAACGCACAAGTCCGCCGTCATCGCAAAGGAACGCGAAGTTTCTGCACGGGAAACTGCGCTGGTCGATCGAGAAGCAAAACTCACTGCCTTGGTGGTGGAAAAAGATGCAGAAATTCTCCATTTGCACAACCTTGTTTCCACAGCTCAATCTCAGCTCGATGCACGAATACGGGAGGCGGTTGGGAAGCGCGAAGAAGAATTGCGTGTGGCTGTGAGGAAGCGCGAGGAGGAAGTCGCTGCTGCGATGGCAAGACGTGAAGAGGAGATTCTATCCGCGGTGCGGCAACGTGAGCAAGAGATATTCGATGCATGGCGCACGCGAGAGGAGCAGATCAGAGCGGAGGCGGAGACAATGATTTCGGAGAAGATGCAATGGATGGCCGTGAAGGAAGCCGATTTGGAGGCAGAGCAGAGTAGGCTCGACGAGCTGCAGAAGGATTTGGAAGCAAAGTTGGTAACGCTGTCTTCTCAGGAGGGAAAGGGACGGAAGGAGAAAACACCGCTCGAAGAGGTCAAGAATCTGCTCGCGCCGCTCGTCCAGATGACTGAACATAATCATACACGCGAAAAACGTGTCACCAACAACTATTCAAACATGGCGACGCCCGTCAATCGTAACGTCGCGAGGCCCACGCAAGACTATATGCCTTCCGCCATGAAAGGTGTGATCCTCACGCAGACCGGTCAACCACTGACGACACCTACCCCCGCTGAACTCGCGAACCTATTCGTGAACTCACCGAAAGTCGGGCTCGACTTTGCAAAAATATTCGATTTCGAATCAGAGGCAGGGGACGATAGCGAGTCAGAAGAGGAAGTGATGCCACCTTCGCCTACGGTCCGAGAACGGCCACTCTCGGAGGCATCGAGTCATTCTTCTGGTTCGACAGGCGAGTCGACCTCGAGATCAGCACCTTCTGCGCCTCCTGCGCGGCTTCGCAAACCGTCCATTCGGAGTTCGGTGCAAAGACCATCCGTGCGCAAAACGAGCAATCTGCCCGCTTCTGCCTCGGACCCCACGGGACTCACCTCTTCCTCCCGTGTACGCACGTCCAAGTCGAGCAAGGCGAAAACGGGCAGGGAGGAAGCCACCGCATCGTCGAAGAAACCCTCGATCCTTGCCGGCCCCGCCGAGTATGACCTCTCAGACGAGGAGAACCTCCCGAGCCCGTTCCTCCGACGGGTAGAGCGCGAACGACCGGCGCTTCCTAGTAGTGGGACGCTCAAGTCGAAACGACCGAGTACGGGTAACTTGTTGAGGGCCGTTGCGGCTGCGAACTCGGCGGCGGCAGCTGCTGGCGTGAAACCTGGGAGCAGTGTTTCCAGGGCGTTACTCGGGGGCACGAGGTCCTCGTTGACGAATCCGAGGAGGACGTCCGAGGAGACAAGAAAGGTGTTGTCACGATCATGAAACGTTTCCCTCTCGGGGGGGTTTTTTTTTTTTGTTGATATCTATATGTTGTGAACATTGATGCATTGCAATACTTGACATTCACGAACACATGTTTTTTTCATCATTTTGTGTTTTGTAGGAAATGGGGATACTACTACCTAATCAAATTCACGAGGATGACATGACTTGATAAGGCATGACAACTCTGTTTACGCCCGTTCATGCACACGTTCAGTACAAACTCTTCAAGTCAAGATGATGCGCACACCGTCAATCACACGCGGGCGGCTCCGTACATTGTGATAACTCTCGGGCAGAGTTGAACAATGTCAGCAGATTCTAAGACGACTCACCCACGACGCTTTGGCTACTCCACCTCGGAGCCCTTACACTGGCAGTTTCGCCATCAAGCGGGTGACGAAGTCCAAATGCTCGAATTTTGGCTGCAGTTTTGTGTTGTTTCGGAGGGGACAGACTCAATACGAGCGCAGCGAATCCGATAACTGACCTCGAGAGGAGACAAAAGTCGAAATGGGGAGAGAGAAATCACATCTCTGGAATGCTTGCGGAAGACATCCACTGTGACAGGCCCAGGAACAGAGGAACTCGAACGAAACCTGTTTTACAAGAGTCCTTCAAACGGGAGGTGTTCTCGCAGGACCGGTGCATCCTCGATTGATTGATGCGTACGTGGGATAGGACAGACATCGTGTTGGCTTTCCATGTCAGCGACGGGCATGATGTCCACGGCATGGAGGAATCATGATAAAAAGGAGCAACTTATGCCAAGATTCTTCACGCGTGCCCTTCGTACGTCTTCTGGGAACCAGTCATGCAGTTCTCTCCCATTCTTTTCGTTCTCGCTGCTGCTATTGCTGCTGCCATTGCCGCTCCGGTGCGTCCTCGTCTTTGGGTGTCTGAAGTGACGTGATTGAACTCGGTCGGACTGATGGGATCGGTATTAGGCAACTCTCGGTGCCAGTAGGCCCGCGGAGCGCACTCCCGAAGATCTTGCTGCTCTGTGTATGTCATGATGTTATATGCATCCGTTGCACAATTTTTCTTATGCCTTCATTACAGCGCAGCTGAGGAAAATGCAGGCCCCACCGAACTGGAAGTTGAAACATTGACGGTCGACTGTTGTATGATAGCCCACTCGCCTTGTGATTGCTAGATAATACTAGGGATCGGAGGACGTTCAAGTCTGTTTTGATGGAATGCCGTTCAGTGCGGTCGACTCTGCTGTGGCTGGTTTATGCTCATGCTACAATTGACACGCAGACTGCGTATATGCTCTGACATCAGCTTTCCGACTAGCCGTGTATATCCCCGTATACAATGCGCTAGAAGTGCCAAATTGATCGTACGTCGTTGACCAAGTACGCCGTACTAAACAAGTGGCATCGAAGAACACGACACAACGCCGGACGGATTCTGTCACAACCCAGGCCGTCGACCTCAGACTCCGAGTCAGCCTGCTACAAATGGTCCAAGGTGGGGTTGAAAGAACAGCAGAGTTTGGCGGATGGGTTTGGCAATGGCAACGTGTCGGTGGGTGATCATGATTCCTGCACGCGTCGCCACGAGAAGGTGAGAGGTTACTTGGCGGCTGTAATTTGGTGAATGGCCGGGGTATGGTGGGGTGAGGGTGGGAGAGCGTGCGAGGTCTAATCTGGCCGTAGCAGAAGCACAGTGTGACCCATGACCAGGACACTAGCGACCACAATTGAGCCTTTCGTGTGACAGGTACTAGCACTTCCTGCTTTGATTTGATACAGTGACCATACCGAGTGCTTCTTGTAACAACTTGAAGTAGCCGATGGAACTCTAAATCTCATCATCCATTTGTGCTGATGCTGATACTGTCTCAACTAAAGACCTCGAACATCTCAATTCATCCACACATAAAATACGGACATTCTCCAAGTGGCGAGCCTGGCAAGTCTCACATGCAGTACTGGTATTTCTCATTACAAGATTACAAGCTGCCCTACGTCCTGAAGAAATCTGTTGCACGAAGGCCAAATTATGGGTGTCCTAACTTCTCAGCCAGTCGAACCTTGGACATAGACGGGAGTAGTCGCATAGTTCAGCTTCGGGGTTGAGTACCCCTTTCACGTGGTGTCAGCATCGGCGTTCTGAAACAATGAAGAGAGAGAGATACGCACCCCATACAAGTAAAAGTGTGCTATACCGAGCTGCATAAGACCGTTGGTGAAGCTTGGAACGGTCACCGTAAAGTTTTCATACGCGGGAATATTATCCGCGCCGTTGATCGACTTTGGAGTGAAAGGACCGCTGTAGACGATGTAGTCCAGGTCCTCGGTGACGTCCGGACACACGTCGTTTGGGCAGCTCGCGAAGCCCATCGCGATGCCGACTTCCCCAACATTATCGGGGGATGGCTATGTCAATGTCAATGAGTCAGGGCGACCTTCGAAGTGGTGGTACGGAGAGGAACAATGGACAGCTCCGATATATGACACGCACAAGTTCTTCAATCTCAACGACGAGGCTCGAACCGGCCTGTAGGGTGGTTTGTGCAGCGGGTGCGACGATGGAGATGTTCTGTGCAAGAGCGGCGCTTGCGAGCGCTGCGGCACAAAGAAGCTTCCCAAAAGTATTGAACATGATATACTGCTGAGTTCAGATATGGATGGGTGTGTGAGGCATCCTTCCCAAGTGATACTCGCCCATTTTATGTGTCGACCGAGAGGGCAACCCTTAGCATGGATTAGGCAGATAGGCCCAAACGTGATGTGTCAATAAACGCCAGCGTGACGTTCCTATTCCACGTTCGACATGCGAGAGTTTCGGACCTGGGGGTGACTGGTGACACACCCCTCGGAGACAACATCAGTAAGACCGAATCACGCATGGATGCTAACCTGACAGCTCCTTAATGCAAGAAAACGCGTCTTCACCTGTATGTTCAAGTTCGACGGTATGAACTAGTGATTGCGAACTACAGAAGTTCGGATGCTTACCTAAGACTCACGAATATACGTCATGACGGATCACGAGTGAGTGATCTGACAGAAAATGATAAATTGGGCATGACACAGTGACGACCTGTGACCAAGAAAACTGGCAGTTGCTAACGACAAGTGCGACCTCCATTCCTCGACCTGGACTAGTGGTTGCCCATTGATACAGTAGCCATTCTTTTAGCTTATGACAAATGGTCGCGATGAAGTATGACATCGGTACACATCTGCATACAGGCACCTGGTGAGCCTGAGCGGTCATGAAAAACGTTCTGACAGACTCACCCGTACAAGCTACTGTACAAATGTACTGCTCAAACGTGAGCTCAACCCTTGATTGCCGAGACTCGATGAAATGTTTACATTTCATGGCTGTTCCTGCGAGTCGGGTGTGTCCACGTGACTGAGGTTGAAACTCGACTGCCGTCTAAGTCTGGGCAATGCATTTTAAACAAAAACAATGTTGTGCTGGCCTGGAAGACCAGCTAAGCACGACGAAAATATCTGACGTCGTGCGAACGTCGGGGCACAGCATGGCTAGCTTCGGCATCATGTAAACGTATCAATGTCAACCTTGTGACACCGTGGCTGCATGGTTGAATTGTAGGCCCGGAAGAGGTCTGTGGATATGGGATTGCGAGGATGAGGATGAGGTTATGAACATCATAGTCTATCACCTAGCTCTATCGGACTTGTATCTGGTTGTCTGGCTCTACCATGTTGGATCCACCGGGCTCTTCAACCGACTATCGAACAAACGCCATGGTAGGCGGCACGGAATGCGTCGATGCCGAGCCTCAACTTCGGATCGGAGACAACGAGGCCTCGAGTCAGCGGTCGCCAAGAGCATAGTTCGTGCGTCCTTCGACTTGTTTGTTGTAAATGGAATTAGCCCTTGGGTGACTTGTATCGAACACGTGGATGAAAACCATACCTGAGCTCAAGAAGTATGACTGTGGGTGTGACCTTCGACCATACAGTCCATTGTGTTCATCACCCATGCAATACCCTCACGATAGGGAGTGCATTGACCACACGACTCGTATCTGTACGAGATACAGTCCCGGCTGTGCATCATTAATACAAATCTCGCTACAGTTGAAAAGGTCACTGACAGGATGCATAGAGATAACACATAGTGTATAGGATTTTGAGAGCGATGTTAGGGGCACTTGTGAGCCTTTTTCCTGCCAAAATGCTTGCTGATAATGCATAGCTCTTTCAAGTGGCGGACCCAACCATATGCGTGATGGCTGATTGTAATGTATCGTTAGAAATAGCTGTGATCTTCGACAGGATTAGCTGACAGAAAGTGTAGGATTTATGCATTACAGTAAGTATATCTGCAATGGATCCGCGTTTTAGAGTACGCAGTGTTCAACGGTGTTGTTCAACGTCCAACCTGCAGCTCCAGAGCGGCCTCCAAAAAAGGAATACAAAAACTGTGCCACATTTATCTGACTTGCGTGGCAGCGTGCTCGCCGTGTGGCTAATAGAACACCCCTTCCCTTCTCGAGCAGCCACTCTTCCTCGAATACCCACTTTAAGTGCTCTCTGATCCACCCTCCAAATCCAAAGGAGATAAAGGAATATTAAAAATGAAACGCACGACCCCCGCGTCCGACTCACTCCCCTTCGTTCTATTCGCCGACAGTGCCACACGCAGAACGATGCACCTTGGGACACGTCAAGTCCCTGAAATCGATGGCTCTCAGGGCGGTGGGCACTCGTTTCTTTCTTGTTGGCTTTGGTTTGTTCGCGGGCTGACTAGTACTTCTCCCTCTTACGCTCCTCCATCCAGCATTCATCGGGCTCGTAGTGTCATTGAGCGTCCTGATCGTTGTCTGCTGTGCAGCAGTCTTTTACCTCCTTCGTCATCACGAACCGACGGACCAAGACCGTACCGCTCGCAGAGAACGCTATCGACGCACGCGCGAGCACACTTTGAACTCCAGTTCGAGCTTTGCGGGACCGTCGACGTCGACGGTCGGTTTGGGCTCGCTTGGTGACAAGGTGAAACTTTTTTGGCAGAGTACCACCGGCACTGGTACGAGTGGAGAGGGGCGAGGGCGACGAGGTGGGCGTGGTTGGATCCGAGCTGGCTCATATGACGAATGGGCGTCTCATTCAGATCATGAAGGCCGCGCTGATCCTGAACTCGGTGGCCATCTGAGGTCTCTCCCAGGTCTCAATCAGGATACGCGCGGCGGTGTCGAGGGTAACGGCGTCCGTGTCGTCGAGTCACCCTCATCGGATACGGAGGGTGGGTTTATCCACTCACCGTATGCGTATACGTATACAGATCCGTTTCCGAAGACCGCGTCGCAGGGGGCGTTGCAGCGGTCACAGTCGCCGCTGTCGTCCCCCGTGTCGTCTCCGAGAGAGTGTGCGAGCGTGGACGAAAGTCGCGAGGCACACACACCTGGTGATGATCAACATGATCACCGCCATCAGCCGACGATGTCTACCGGTTCCGTTTGGACGCACGCAGGTTCGAAGTTCGTCGAAGATATATAAATATTGCATGACATGTCTGACTCTTTTTTGACATCGTTTTTCCACCTCTCTCATGATTGCTTTCATCCATCTTGTACCATGGCAATTGTGTAACTCTGGACTTAGAGTTCGTTTCTCCTTTGTTGTTTATCATAGGTTCGGACTACTGGCGTACGCGGTTGTATACGTACTGTACAGGGCTATCATTGCGACTGATACGGCTCTGCTTGTTTTCATGTATCCCTCCAAGTCCTTCATATCAAAGTCCACTTCCATCAAGATGCCTTGGGGAAGGGGGGGAATTAAAAAGTTGGTCCTTGTAAACAAGTCATAAAGCCGGATGAGGACCATCCTTCCGTACACTGTATGTATGTACTAGACGCCAGGCCAATGCTAACCACCTCACGTGCGATAGTACGGGCATCCGATTATAAAACCATCGAGACAAACCAGTTTCCTCGAAAGCCCCGTGTTGCTTGACAAGTCACTGAAATGGTCCACTCTGGAAGACATCCATGATATCGGTAATAACTTGCTTCAAATATACCCCAGTCTGGTTAATTCCATCAACGATCATGAACGGTTCTTTCTCGCGTACACCTGCTGGGGCAGTCTTACTTGGAGTCTTCTGCTCGGCTACATGGAGCCATTTAAGCGTCTGTTTCGTCAGGAGATCGTACGGTAACTGCAGCGGCGGTCTCGATCTGCGCACGCAGCGAACAAACCAACAAAGGGAACACCGTCACTTGGGGCCTGCTACACTTCACGAAGCAGGTACTGAGGAGACATAACTTATCAGCTAACTGAACATGCGGCCCTAGAGCTCGCGTCGTGATAGCAGACACCACAGTTTTCTTCCCCTTTTTTTTTTTTTTTTACGACAAATGCAGTAAGCGAGGGTACTGCGTCAAAGGGCCCAGGTCGAGCGCAGACAAGTGTACCTCGGATAGCTCGTCCCTACAGCTCG
The DNA here is from genome assembly GCA_038090915.1 of Boletus eberwhitei. Classification (NCBI taxonomy): domain Eukaryota; kingdom Fungi; phylum Basidiomycota; class Agaricomycetes; order Boletales; family Boletaceae; genus Boletus; species Boletus eberwhitei. The sequence continues at coordinate 14,223 of JBBPNO010000273.1, forward strand.
TTTCCCAATCAACCGTTCGTGCTTCAGTGGAGAGGGAAAGTCCGGGCTAGTTGGGAATCGTTCCGTGTTGTGTAGGGAATACTTGAATGCTAGTGACGCAGTTGGACCACGCAAATTGTGCACTGTAAAGCCTATACGCACGTACATGATTCTGTCACAACGAGACTCCGCTGAGAGGTTGAGCCAATCATATAAATTTGCTGGACTCAGCCTCCATGTCAATGACTGCCATATAGTGACGGAATGAGTTGGCGATACGGAAACTGGTTGTATTGGAAACCCCGTGTTCAATAATCGGGTCCGGATGTCAAGTAAGTTTAACTGTTGTCCAAGTTGGCAAGCTATAAATAGTCTTGCCAGCATGGAGGCACTACGGATGCAACAAACGTTAATGATGTCCAAGGTATTGGCTGTCCATCCTGGAACGGTCCACGATCAATGTGGGTCCGAAATGAGTCTAGATATATAATTGTCAGGGGCGACGTGAACATGAACATTATACTCTATCGCCTGGCTCTATCAGATTTGCACCCAGATTGTCTGGCACTGCCAGCGTTGGATCCACTTGGCTCTTCAACTTGCCACCGAACAAAACGCCGCCGTTGGCAGCACGGAATGCGTCAATGCGAGCCTCGACTTCGGGACGGAAATGACGCATAAGACCTTGAATTGGCCACGCAGCAGCATCACCAAGAGCGCAGATCGTGCGTCCTTCAATTTGTTTACTGTAGACAGAATTAGGCGATTTGTATCAAACAAGTAGACAAACACTTTACGTGAGCTCCAGAAGCATGTCGATTTCTCGACGGTGGGCACGGCCTTCGACCATACGGTTCATCATGTTCATCATCCATGTGGTACCCTCACGACAGGGAGTGCATTGACCACAAGACTCGTGTTTGTAGAACTAGGAGACTCGTCAGCAAGAAAATGTGGGTATTCATAGGAAGGACTCACTGAAGAGAACCGTGCAATAGCTGCGACAATGTCCGTGCTTTTGTCCATGACGATTACAGCGCCAGTACCCAATCCCGACTGTGCATCTTTCAGCGAATCATAGTCCATAAGAACCTCAGAACATTTGTTGATCGGTAATACAGGGACAGAACTTCCACCGGGGATGATCCCGAGTAGATTGTCCCAGCCACCTCTGACACCACCGCAATGTCGCTCAATAAGTTCCTTGAGTGGGATACTCATCTCCTCCTCGACCACGCATGGGTTGTTAACGTGGCCACTGATACAGAAAACTTTTGTACCCTGATTACGCTCCCGACCGAAACCGGCAAACCATGGTGCCCCGCGTCGACAAATGGTTGGTGCGACAGCGACGGTCTCGACGTTCGCGACAGTTGTTGGGCAACCAAAGAGACCGACGTCAGCAGGGAAAGGTGGCTTCAAACGTGGTTTCCCTTGTTTACCCTCGATGGATTCAATAAGAGCTGTTTCCTCGCCACATATGTATGCGCCAGCTCCGCGGTGAACGTAGACGTCGAACGAGTACCCCGAACCACAGGCATTTTTACCGAGTAAGCCAGCGCGGTATGCCTCCGTAATGGCTTGCTGGAGATGGTTAGCCTCTTGAACGAACTCTCCACGAATATAGATGTATGCCGCATTCGCATTCATAGAGCGACCAGCGACTAGACAGCCCTCGACAAGTTTATGAGGATCGCCACGAAGGATTTCGCGATCTTTGCACGTCCCCGGTTCACCCTCGTCGGCATTGACCACGAGGTAGCGGGGCCTAAGACGAAGTGAACCCGATGGAAGACGGCCAGAGAAAAAGACATACCGTTTGTCCTTTTCCCAGCCGGGCTTGTTCATAAACGACCATTTGAGCCCGCTAGGGAAACCGGCACCTCCGCGTCCCCTGAGTCCAGAGTCTTTGATGGTTTGGATGATCCAGGAGTCGCCTTTCAGAATGATGTCTTTTGTCCGGTGCCAATCGCCACGGGACTGGAGGGATGAGTTTACTTTTCAGAACACAACGAAGGAGAGTATGTAGACTAACCAAGGCCCCCTTCAGACCATGATCGTGTCTACAATAAACGTTGGTGAATATACGGTCTTGGTCCTTCAGTCCGCCGTAGCGACGGACTGGTGGGTCCGCAACGGTTGCAAGAGTGCGCGTGAGCGCCGGAGACTGCTTCTGTAAGAGAGCAGCTGATTTTGATGAGACCTTGAGCATGGCTGAGCTCCTCGTCGTCCTCGTCGTCCTCGTCGACCCGAGAACCCGCCCGAGAAGGCTCGAGTTGACCCCCGGAAGATCCCGGGTCACGTGGCATTCTACGATCGTTTTGAGGTGACTTTCCTATTGTACGTTGACATACCTAAAATAGGAAGGCTGGTGTGGCGGGTTTCTCCTTGTTCTCGTCGGCTAAGTAATATAGAGCTTGGACCCTCACTCTCTTTTCACGCGCTCGAGCTTTCTCTCAGTGCTCGACGCTGGCGCCGTATACGAACCACTCGCCTCCTTGACTGGGACATTCCTCGATGGATCCCTCAGCGACAAATGGCATGAACCGGAGCGCCTTCGACATGCTGAAACAAAAGGAGGAGGCTCTTGCTGTCCTGAACGGACTGACAGCAAATGGCCATCTGGAACACGAACCCACTATGGAGCAGCTCGATATGGAGCTCCCCGTCGTTCACGATGGTCAGGTGCCACTTGGAGAGCTGCTCTCCAGAGTCATGCAAGCAATCTATGCCGAATTATCCGAACTCGCAGAGACGTGAGCATACATGAAGCTTCGTCGGGTCGTGTTCTGATGCTTGGTAATTCAGGCTTCCGAACATGTCAGATGCCGCAAGAAAACGAACGATCGCTGACTGGGTAGTCAAGACCAAGAAGCAGGTCGTAAAGCTGTATGCCGTCACGAAATGGGCGCGCGATGCAAATACCGTTCAAAAGTGCATGGTAAGTGGATTCAAGATATTCTCAACAACACGCGGATATTCATACAAAGTTAGAATATCACCGCGTTCCTCATGAATCAGAACCAACAATTAGAGAGTGTTATTCATGGACTCACTTATGCGAGGGAGAGTCTGGATTCCGCAAGGTGACGCAAGCGCATTCCGCCGTATCTGACCATCTTTTGACAACTTATCAGGCTTCGAAATCACGATCTTCTTACTTCCCTTGACGTGCTCACCTCGGGGACATATAAACGTCTTCCGTCCGGGATCAAGGTCGCATTATGCCTCCCTGTACTTAGCAAATGGACTCATGGTACTGAGTGCAGAAATCTATTATTCCCATTCCACCCATGAGCGACGCCGAGGTAATCAAAACATTAAGCGACATGGAAGAGATTATGCGGTACCGTCTTCGCATGACGGAAGTGATACCCGTGGAGATGTCTCAACATCGAATTGGTACTGTCACACAATCCTTGTCTTCATGTGAGCGCTCCATTTTAAACTCGTTTGTGATCCAGCGGGTGGTAGGGTGCACTTCACCGTCCCGGGCTTGTTTGAAACCTCTGTTTGCATGCGCGGGGCGGAGAAAGACGATGGTTGGTTCTTTGTTAATGTCAAGTTCCTTATCTCTGTTGGGGGAGACATGAGTGGGGCGAATGGTACGTCTTGTATGGCGTGGTCTATCGAAACTGAGCTTCAGCAATTTGCAGAGTTCCCTCGGGAGCCGACTGGCGTGCTGAAGCGACACATCACGGACGAGGCAGATTCTCGTATGGCATACTACTTACCTCTGCCTAAACTGATGGACCTCCCTGAAAATGTGGTCCCTGAAAGACCGAGATTACCTGAAGGAACGGTCGACGCACCTCTTGTCCGGCTGTACAATTTTCTACGTGAGTACGACTGCGCGAACCCGCGACCCTTGGCTCACGATTGTCCCATAGAGATGATGTCTCTCTCGTATCAACTCCAGATATTGTGGTATCAGGTCAGTCCCCTCGTATATGCACCATCTTGGTAAACTTCTTGTTAAACAAATATCGTTTGCAGGCCATGCGGATGTGTTCTCTTGGATGGGGACAGTATTTAAAAGTTGAGCTGTTAAATAGCAATAAGACACTTTCAGTGCCGTATTGGCTGTAAGTACCTCAGTCTTTTGACCTCGCGATCCACTCAGGCTACTCCCAAGACGTCCTACTCCCGCCATTATACCAGGACGGGCCCAGCCCCTTAATCGTATCAAACTGCCACCGCATGGAGGAACACTTACAATCTCGATCGTCGAGAATCGTGCGAGTCCGAAGGCTGGCGGTGGACCCGCGAGAACCCCAACAGCCCGTATGTTGTCTGAACTTCAGCTCAAAGCAAAGCTTGGGTCAACAAGACCGTCGGACGAAGTCGAAGGTCTTAAATTCGAGGTTAAGTGGGAGCCTATAAGGGGTACGCTAGGTGTCGCCATCGATCAAGATGAAAGCATGGCAATTATCGGAGAACTTTCGGTGGTGAGTGTATGCGAGCTTAGTGCGATGAAGCCTGAGGTGTCCTTAAGGATTCGAACAACCTCGATTTCGAGGCGATGCTACACAAGGTTATAAGTGCGCATGCCAGAGCTATCCTAAAAGTATTCCAGTTCCAACTTCAACGTGGCCCGACCCGCAATGTGTTTTCTCCCGAAGGGAAAGTTGTCTTGGACTCTCACGGTCTGTATTTCCGATTTTTTGTGTGAAGGGATATCTGACCCTGGACAGGCGGGTACCACGTGCTCCGCACCCATCTTTGTGCGGACGAGGTCGTTCTCGTTTCAATCGACATCAGAACCGGTCGCATGAACCTTCGGGACACGGGTGATCTCGCCGCTGCCTCCCGCGGACCCAAGTTTGCACTTATCTCGGACCGCTTGAACGACAATCCGGGTATGTTGCTAGAGGCCTTGGTAAGGCTGCGATCTAACGTAAGTTACAAAACCGTTCAATGTACCTGAAAGCTTGATGCGACGTGTTGCAACCCCATAGACGATCATGGACCTCGTCGAGCAGAAAGCGAGCTACCTCGGCCTGCAAGTCTTCCGACACCGCAATTTCTCCAAAGAGGGTATGTTTCCTCGTCCTTCCCCCTGGCCACCAACATATATGTGCATTCCTCAGAGATACAAAAGTTGGGTCCGTTGGCAAGAGGCATGATGTACATCAAACTCTCCAACTTTCCATCCCACTATCTCGTGCTTGTGATCACCGAGGAAGATTTTCGCTATGCGCTCATTTCGGTCAAGGTATTGCCGGATAGTATGTATGGTAACATGATTATGGAGGATATCGGGTGGTTGGATGTTCGACGCATACGAGGTGAGAAGGGACCATCTGAAGTCGTTATTGGGCCGCGTGTGGAAGATCCTCAGGTGGGGCAAAAGCGGAAGCGCGCAGTTACCTCGTCATCGCATAACACCCTACGCAGGGAAGACAAGTGAGTTCCATTGCATGACAAGCCTTCATGGTTCCCGTGTCTCATCCACCGCTAGCTTCCACTTGGAGACGCAGACCCTCCGGGAACTCTATGCCTATTGTTGGTAAGTGGAATTTGGTCCTAGTGGTCGTCTGTTTCGGGCCTGTACGACGCATTCTCAGCGCGCGCGTTGCCTATACGAAAGTCGAAGCGCAGTTCAAACTCCGTGGTATTCCATACACGCATGTCAACCCAACGAGTGCACTTCCTCAATCATCCACCCTTTCCTACATGCAGTCCTCCCTCGCCCGTTCCATCCCCGCCCTCTGCGTTCAATCATCTGACATCCTTTCCGGCGCTCCGGCAGCCGAGGCAGCGATGCCCAATATCCGTGTCATACCACTCAATTGGTGGTCAGACAAAAAGGCTCAAGTCGTGACGTGTGTTAAGCTCAAATATGTACAACAACCAGTCGGGAAACGGGCCGCCGCCGGACGGAGTAGCAGTGATATCATTCGACCGTCGAAGAGGATTATCTATGACGCTACGGAAGCGGTCGTGTCATTCTTGTCGGAACAAGTGGATACATGCGTGGACGAGTTCCTCGAAGAGTGGGCGAGGGTGTCCAAGATGGTGGTGATTGCCCGAGAAGGTGAGGTTCTTGAATACATCTTGGAGAACAGTTCCCTTGCTAACAACAATTGTTGATACAGTTGCTCAGATGGCGAAAGAAAAGAAATGGCAAGATGTCCGACTTCTTTCCTTCGACCTGCAGACCGTTGAATTTGCCTACTCCTCGGCAAGTCATCCTCGTTATTTCTTCTTCTTCCACATAACCCCTAACATACAACCGCATAGGATTATACGGTATTGATTAGCTGCACGGACCAACTTTCCCCGACGGGCGGCTCCTTTGAACTTCGCTTCTCGCGCTGCTCTCCATTACTCGCACTTCCACATGCAAACACCCTTGCGCCACCCGCCCCAGTCACATCCATGCAACCCCATCTACGATCGAACCCGCACGAAGAAGCTGAACCATACCTCCGCCAGATCCTTCGGTACGGTCCCCTTGCACCGTCGCTTCATCGTCTGGTGGGACTTCTTCGGGACACATTACCTATCGCTGTCGAGCTTCATCGCCTCGCGGCGGTTACGAGGCAGGAGCGGGTGGCGATAGGCCATGGGTTGGGCAAGCAGATCAAGTCAGCCGATGAGCCGTGGTTTGATACGGTCGTCAAGGGCATGGGATGGTGGCGGGTGTTGTATGGCGATCTTCGGTATGCGTCTCTTCCTCTTCCTCCTCTACCTGTCACTTGTATATACTGACGCCCCGCGCTCTGTTTCGTTTTCCCAGACACGCGCTCGATTTGAGATTAATGACTGGCAAACGCATCGCTATTTTGGATGCGTCGTATTCACTCTTTCAAGGAAACGTCGTGTCGCTTTCACAACCGGATTTGGGCTCTGCTGCAGATGCCCACTCGAATTCAGACATGGAGAGGATCGGGCTAGAGCCCATCCCCGATTTCCGTTCGCTCGTCCTCGACGCGGTCCGCGCCACACGCCCGCGCACGCCCGAAAGCGGACTCGGAGGGCGATGCATCGCGGTAATCGATGTAGGCGTCGTGTGTGAGGGCGGTACGGTCGGACCTGTCATCCGAGCGCTGCACGAGCGGGTGTTGAAGAAACTCAGAGGGGCTGGTGGGTCGTGAGGAGGGTTCACGCCTTTTGTTATTTATCTGTTTTATTTTTTCGTGTGCTTTTTCTTTTTCAGACTTTTTCTTTTCGTTGTTTTACGTATACCATGAAACTTTACACGATGCCGCTTTGGAAGTGAAGGGGGGAGTCGCGCCCAGCAAAACAAACGATACGATGTCATTAGTGTCGCATCGTCGAATCTTGCCTTGGGATGGTTCTAGCTCCAGTGTGTATACTGCATGGTAACGAGAAAATGCTGGTGTGTACCCAAAAGGGTCCTGTCAATGGCTTACTGGCTGGCTGGGATCCGGGAGAGGAGCACGACGCGCCTCGGCGTACGATGCCCGTTTAGGAAATTCACGCTTGTGGCTGATCATCATCCGGGCTGACATTGGGGCTACACCATAGCCTCCACTTCATCCCAGCAACGATGTTGATCTTTTCCATCAGTACTACAAGGTTATCGGCGTATTTTTGACGTTCGCCTTCCAAGTCCAAAAGTAGGTCTACCTGAACGCCATATCCAAGTATTGACTCGGATAACTTCTGTCAAACGTTGTTTTTGCAACGACGGCTCAGACACCAAGTCCGAAGACGAGGATTCGTGCCCACTGGCACAAGTGACGGTTTCATGTTTTTGTGCTCCTTATTCCTTACTAGAGCGGGCGTTGCACATCATACATCACCGGTCACCATTGAATTGTAGGTCTGAAACGACTTTCCCCCTTGATGGATTCAATAAGCGGCGCCGTGGTGAACGTAAACGTCGAAACGAAAAACCTGAAACCACGGGGAATTTGACCAAGCCAAAGTCAGCTTTGTCTGGTGCATTCTGAATCCCCGAGGGACTGGAGGAAAGGTCATACTTTCAGAACACAGCAAGTACTAGACTATCGTGATCTCGCCTACAACAAGCGTTGTAATGGCGGAGACAAGGCAAGGCCACACAACGGTTGCAAGAGAGCGCCTGGTGCGCAAAAGACCCGCCCTTGTAATTTACCATTCGAGTTTAAGGTCACCCGCAAAGTTGGAAAGACAATGTACGTGCACTGCTACCATTCGCATCGGTCCTGAGCCCAAGAACTGCCACGTTCTCCTCCGCACCGCGCATCTGATGGTCCTCCCCTAGCGACCGGGGTGAGAAATGGGGACGCGATCTCGAGACTGTTCACAAGTTCAGCACTCTGCTCCGATAGAAAGCTACGCTAGACAGACATGATGTGAACGTCGTCCTTGACGGGGTCTCATTGTTAATCACTCAAGGCGTACGCTGACCAGGCAGGCCCGAAAGTATGGTATCGGTCGATCATGACATTCCGATTGGCCACGGCCACTCGTGACCGATTGATCAACCGGCGAGTGTGTAGTATGAGGGAGCCGGTGTCATATAGACTTTTTCTTATCATATCAGACGTTCATCTATGGCGTGTCGTTCAACGTACATAATACACGTCGCTCGTCGTACATGGCGGATGCTATGACAACCCCAACATAAAGCCTGCTTTCTCTAATCTCTGTTTCGCATGCAGATCATACAAGCCCCAATGGACGCCCGCTCATGTCAAAACTTGCCTGTCAACTTGCCGAGATGAAGATACCGCGTCAAGGACAACAAGCACACTGAGAACAGCACGATACCGCCTGATCCACCGTTGAGAAATTGAGAATGCGTGTTTTGCGTTGCGAGAAAGAACTCGGAGCACTTACCTGCGTACCACCCTACGTCCTTGAAGCCATCTGTCGTGGAATTGATGGCCCCAGATATCGGCGGCCCACCGAGCGCACCAAAGGCAGCAAAACTCAAGAATAACCCCGTGCGTCGACCGACGTCGCCGACGGCACCCATTGACATGGCGGGCAGAGAGCAGAGAGAGACGTAGGTACCACATGAAACACTGTCGGAGAAGACGGTCGGCATTTCCGGCAAGCAACAGTAGTATGGTCTGCGTACCCATATATCACAGTGATTGCAATAAGCGCATCTTTGTTTGTCACAAACGGCCACACGAACGTCATGATAGCCGCTACGATTGTAAATGGAGCCATGATATTGAGTGCACCTGACAGTCCATGTATCTCAGCACCAGAAGTGATAGAGATTATGTCGGCTTGTAGGCCGACACCCACCAAGTCGATCGGCGAGATATCCGGCTAAAATCCGGCCGAGAGCAGAGGAGCCATTCGCGATAGCGATGAAATAGAATGAAAAATCATTCGGCATACCTACTTGAACAGAGCTGACGGGTATGTAGGTCAACACTGTCCGACGTCTGTTAGTCGCACATCTCACACTCCCATGGGCAAAACGAAAATACCAAACTCACTCGTGTACAACCCAAGAAAAGTAGTTGCGCCCGAAATGCAATAAACAGCATATGCAGGATTTTTGAGCGCAGCCCAGTTAAACAAGCCACCTTTCACGTTCATAGGCGGGAGTCGTCTATCCATAAGCTGTGTCAACCACTGTCAATATCTCAAAGGAATCGCAAGACGAAGGGTCAAGTGATTAGAACTCACAAGGTTTGCTGCACCAAGTAAGAGGATCAGTATAAATCCAAAAACCCGCATTGTCCACTTGAACCTGGTGAGCTAACAATGAGAATTACGTCAAGAATAAAAGAGAACGCTACACATACCCGACTTTAGGTATTAGAATTTGCGCTGCGATCGGGAACACCGTCCCTCCGACCGACGACCCGATCGCATTGATGCCCAGTGCTAGGCCTCTTCGTTTCGAGAACCAATGTGATACGATCCCTAGTGCTGGTCCGAACAATATACCACATGCAAGCTGTTCGAAGGGAAAAAAAAAGGAGCGCAAGTGAGCAAGCGTACGCACACAAAACAGGCGGGGCAAAACTAACCCCAACGCCTAATCCCTGGGCCAAGAAAAATTGCCAATATACGTTGCACTCTGCAATGAGGAAAGTGCACGCTATTAGAAGACAACTAGCTAAGAAATATGGTATCTTGAAATATCCTAGGTCAAATAACCGTCCTGTGATGAGTCCCGGGAAAAAGACAAGGGCATACTTGTGGCGCCAACGCGGTGGAGCGACGGCCGTATGAGAGGCACGGTGACATCAGACAAGCAAGGTGATTCCGAATCAGAAAGGAACAAGTTTGCATCCGATCGTCAGCGACATTTCTCGTCTCGTGGAAACAAACATTCCAACCTACCTGCACAGAACCGATCCATGCACTGCAAATGATGTCAACGACGACGGACGAGCAGCGAACGACAAGGAGGCCTTACATATCTGAGGGGCTTTCATTAGGAAGCATTACCTCTTCGTAATATGCTTGAAAGATCTATCCACGCATCAGCCCATTTACCGAGTCCAAAGTATACCAAACACTTACCCCCCACGCGTTAACATATCCAAACCTATTTCACAACAAAAAAACGGCAGTTCAGCCGCACGAAACGCAGTCAAAACCAAAAACCACGAACGCCGAACACGTCGTCAAAGCGGTCCTGCATGCACGACCCACGATCATCGGTGTCAGTACCCGACACGCGTTGGACACGGTAGTCTACGCACGCAAGGATGACGCTCCACGCCTTGAGACCCCCATCTGGTGGGTCGCCCGCATACTTGGCATATTTGCCCGTAAGTTTCATCGCGCCCTTTTCTGGATCTTGACCGTTCGAAGTCTCGTTTTCGTCATGAAGGGTCCGCAATTCCGAGGAACACAGGTTGGGTGAGAGGGATACAGCGGTCACAGAAAGGACATCATTTGTAAACCCGTCGTTTGATTTAGCCTGATCAAATCCATCTATCTTGACTTGGACTTGGTTTTGACTTTGCAAAAGATTCATGATGCGTGTTACGAGAATCCACAACTAACCCGGCATATATGAGTGACGACCGAGTGCTGAGAAATCGGAGAAGGAAACAACTTTAAAAATAAAACGTGTTAGCGATCAACCACATCAAACTACATCATGGGACAACACCGAACGAGGGAAACGCACCTATCCCAAAAATATAGAGATCACCAGAAGGCACAGAAGGCAACCACTGCAACGTTGAAACAAGCAAGTCTGGCACGGAGAATTGGAAGACGAACAAACGGGGGTATGCGATTTGATCGACGAGGCGTATGAGAATACTGCGGAGAGAAAGGCCTCCGTGCGTGTGGTATGATACTTTATATTGAGTATGGCTTCATCCTTGAGCCGTGCATGTGGAGGATGACAGCCATTCGGCACTTCGTTGCCGAAAAGGATGTGCTCAGCGGGGAAAGATGCTGACTGATCTGGCGCTTAATACAACTTGACTCATGGAGTTGGTGCATCAAGAGTATGTGCTGGCAGGGTGGTCGAAGAAATGACAACAAAACGCTGATGAAAAGAAGCTGCAATACCTCTCCTCTCTTTTCTCCTGACGGTGAGGTGTAAAACGTACATCACCGCATGGGTCAAGGTTGCGCCATTGCAAACACTGTTTATGTAACCAAAAATAGCTTACTCAGTCCGATGACCTTGTGTATCGAGAAATGTGTACAGCGAAAACGAAAACTTCCAAGGACGCAGGACAAGCAAATTGTACCCTTCACGAGAAGTTTAATACCGAATTTCGACGAGCGCCGCACCACTGGCATTCAGAAAGTGGACAGATGGACAGCCAGCCAATTACAACGGTTTTGGTAAACAATGGCAGTCGCGGCGCGGCGCGAGTATGATTACAATTTTGTACCTAGCACCAGTCAACAGTCGTTGTCGCCAGATCAATACCATGCCCAATCATAGCATCAGTCGAGATGTGAAGCTAGCAGCCATCAGGCTGCACGAACATGGACTCCTTTGCCTCCAAGACATACTCAAATGTTGTGATTTCTCGGAATGCACATTCTATCACATTCTCAAGCTTTGGAAGGAGATGGGAGATGTCACCAATCATACTCAAAATGCTTGTGGTTGGCCTCGTATCCTTGATTGTGAAGACATTGACTACATCATCAGTCTCATTTGGGCCAATCCAGACTACTTTCTCGACGAACTTCTCTCCCTTGTCAAGAATAATTGGTTCATTTCTGTTCACTTCACCACTATCTATAAGGAGCTCAAACGTGCTGGGATGAGCCAAAAAAAACTTTATAGGGCATATTCATCAATAGTGGAATAAGGTCAACTTTTATATACTTATCTGGGAGTTAAAAACTAAAAGTCAAAACCATAATCTTGGCTAACATTGGTCTAGGATATGTTTATATAATCTATAGTAAGGTCCTCAAAAAGAAATGGAGAGATTTGGTGGTTGGCAAAAATTTCTACAACAGATTCAAGCAAGAGGGGGGGAAGGGGTTTGTTTATGGAATAGTGGTGTGAATAAATTCTGGATTGTGTTGGGGGTGCTCCGAATGGATTCCCAGACCATGAATACACCTATCCACCACCTCATATCTCTGCCAGAGGTCCTGGCTGAATTGATCCACTATATAGGGATAAAAGGAGGAGGAGAGTACAAAGCATGCCAGAAAAATTACAGGAAGATCCTACTAATATTCTCACCGCGACGTGGTGTGATGTGTTGCCTTTGAGTGTCTGTATATGAAGATGGGCGGTTTGAGCTTGCAGAGGTTGGTGTGGCATGTGGAACATACGGAACACGGCGGACGCAGACTAACATGACATGTAACTATGGGATGACGAACATTCTCAGATGTGCAGACCCAGCCCACACCGAAGTTTCTCAACACTCATTCAAGGCGAAATACCGTTTCTTCCCGATGAAAATGTGATACGATTTAGCGAGGTAAACTATCTGATACGCGACTATGAAAATATTACGACGAGCAGGCCATCAAGGCTCTGGAACCTTGCCTCCCAACTCCCTGACCTGATGCTTTAGGTCAGAGATTATTTTCACGAGCTGCAATCTACTCTCTTCGCTCGAAGCCAATTTCTCCTCCATCGCCGTAATCCGCTCGTTCCACTCCTTCAATTTATCCGGATGTTGTGGAAGAGATGCCTGGGAGCCGGCTAATTTTCCTCGTGGACGACGAATGGAAAACACACCTGATGTTTTTATTCAGGTGATGCACAATAGAAGAAAGAAAACGGACTCACCTGCGATGTGGCAACGCGTCTTCTGTGACACGCAGACAACGCAGGCCCGTTTCTCATTATGAGAGGCCGAGGCCGTGGTTTGTGGTGGCCACACGCATTCAGAGCCACGGGACCTGCATGCATCACATATCTGTGACCAACGTGTCAACGCGGAAGTGCGACTCGGCCGCGTAGCTCACCTTGCCGGGTTCCGCGTCTTCCGGTAGTTCCGGTTGAAGCCGTGGATCCGCCAGGTCGCCGACGTTCGAGGGGCCTGCCTTGTTGATGTCGTCGTCGTCGTCGTCGTCGCTATCGATGCGCTTGCGCCAATTTGTTTTCCTTTTCTTTTTTGGAGGCGCCGGCCCGTCTTCCTTTGAAACACGCTTCTTTTTTCTTGGGACGACGCCGGATGTCTCTTTTTTGGAGCGCAGGCCGGAAACCTTGGACTTGATAACTATCACGGCATTAGTGAACATATTGACCAGGCCCAATCAAGCATGTACTCACCATCTGTGCTCCCCGCGCCATTGGGTACAGGTGGTGCATCCTTGGGATGCGACAGTTTGAAGACGATTCTCCGACGAGCCGGCTTGTTCGACGACCCTCCTACCGCGTCCGAACAGACCACAGTCGATGGAGGTGGTGAGGGAGCCTTCAATTCTACTAAACAGTCATTAAATATCGTGCGGAGCATCCAAAATATTCTGAGGATCGACTCACCGGACGACGGAAGAATATTCCACCAGTAGTCGGGACTTGAACTCTGAATCTTGGGAAGGGCATCGGGCGGTATATCCACGTACTCTGGACCGGACACAGAAGGATCATCTGCACGCACTTGATCGAAACATAGCGTGTTGATTCCCATGCCGCCACGGTAGTGGTCGTACAGCATTTGGTCCAGACTCCCGAGAATCTTGGGGTGTGGGGAGGATGTTGAAGGTAGGGAAAGCATATCCTGAAAATAAGACCACGTGTATGTATCATTGATACGCTTGAGATGTGATTCACTCACCAGCTCGCGGGTGAGATTATCTCGCATCCACGACGCCCAAGTTTCCTTTGAAGTAATGATACGAGGAATAAGCTCGAGCGCCGCTTGTACACGTACTGAGGCGAGGAGAACGTCTTGATCTATTTGTTGATATGAAGAGCTCATCGTGGAGGCAAGCCGTTCAGCTGGGACGAGAGGAAAGCTGGGACGAGAGGAAAGCTAAGTGAAGTGTGGAAACGTGACGGGAAGCGCGTCGCGTTACGCGATCTTGTTTACGTAACTAATGTTCGGACCATAAGTCTCGGTGCGACTCGGAGTCTCGGACCACGGGCACGGCTTTCTCACCTTTGCTCGTCTCCGTATCCCTCTTTGTCCTTTCATCGATTACACCATGACGTCAATAAGTATAAAACAACTCAATTCTGTCAGGAATAATGTATACACGAGCCTCGTCGATGGCAAGACTGGGTTCTCCGACGTGGACAAGTCCTACCTGAATGTAAGCAAAGATGTTTTCATAATTTCACCGCGTTCATGGTTCGCACAGCTCGTGTGTGAAGCGATCCGACGTGTCAGCTTGCGAAAGTCAAACGAGGAAGTCATCAAATTCGTGTGGCCGACCGTTCCCAACGGAGCTGAAGGGGCGGCCAAATGGCTACTAAATGAGCAGGAGAAGGTAACCGAAAGTGACTCTCAGTTCCTATTTTATGTTCCCTTCGTGCTAATTATGCTATAATCATCTAGCCTCAGAAAGCATGCCTGGCCCCAGCGACACAGGGCGAGAAAAGGTAAGCAAGAAATTTGATAAATGTAACGTATACTTTTTGTGTTCTCTATAGACCTCACATTCGAATAAGCGTCGAGGAGAAGATCTGGCAGATGAGCCACCGGCTCAACGCCAAAAAACCTCCATAAAGCGGCTCGTCGACTTTCATGTCAAATTATTACAGGAGCTGCTGAAGGGGCAGCCGCTTGCAGTGGAAGCGGTTCAGTTACTGGACGACAGCAAAGTCGTGGTGGATGGCGGCGCCAGCGCCGAGATACTGGAGTGGCATCTGAACTACCTCCAGGACTTGGCAGGAGGTCTACCCGGAAACGAGATTGCTTCCGCCTTGAGTGTACTTCGTCAGTGTATATCTCACGCGAAATCTGTAGGATATTGAGCCGTAGAGTACCGTTGTTATCGCAATGTACATCACATGGACTCGGACGTGGACTCGGACGTGTACTAGAGAAAGACCTATCGCGGAAAGCGGTTGTTCCGGTTGTTCCGGTTGTTCCGTTGAAAGCCTTCCGAGTATTCCGATATCACAAGATCTAAGGCTAGGAGAGACGACCAATTGACAAGGAAAATCATGAATGGAGAAATGTAGCTCTATTCTAGACCCCCATTTATTTAAGTAAACCGATTGAATTGATTGATTGATTCATGTAGCGGCCGGCATTGCGGCTTTTGCGTCGGTGGACCCAGCGACTGACATAAGCTACGCGATTGACCTATCAACTCACATCTGCATCGAACCACCACCACCCTTCAACACAACCGTCTACTTATATTTTTCGGTATACACGCTGACATGGAGTCTCTCCTACTCGCGGCTTTTTCTCAACACGACCGCACCGTTTTGTCGTTCGACCTCCCTAGCGTCGGTGGAGGATCGGCCACATTGTACATCCTGAACGGTGGTGCGCGGCCACCGATGCCCGTCGTCGGTGACTTCTCGTATGATCTAGGTAACTCGACGTTAAATATCTATCACCCGAATGGATGGAAGAATACGACGAGGGATGATGTGAAATCCCGTGCGTGGCATCCAAATGGAACGCGGTCGATCGTGGCATTCACTACCGGTGGGCTACCTTACTGGATGCCGGCAAACAATCACGAGGACGAAGGGATACGCGCACTGGGAAATTTTGGTACGGTGAACGACCTCCTGAACCACTTCAGGACGACGTTTGATGCGACGAGAATCAAAGTGTCTGTCAACCGTAGTAAGCCCCGCCATTCCTCAGCTCTGCATGTGAGTTTATCGTGATGCAGAGAGAAACATTGGGGAAATGGGAAGAGGGGAGATGGACGGAGAGACGAGAAGGCACAATGGACAAAGTAAGGATGCAAAATGGTATTATCACAGTGCAGAGAACCGATGGTCATGACAGAATACGCACGTACTATGGTCGCTACGGAAACGAAGGATCCGGTGAGTACCCGATCCTCAATATATGCCCGAGTCTGAACTTGGAGATTAGTCAAGATTCATCCGCACTTCCGAGGGGTTCCCGGAAGGCTCGGAAGCGATAACGTGGCACGCAGGATACAAGACGTTCATGCCGTTCGCGGGGAGAGGGTGTAAAAAGGTGAGTTCGTATTCCATTCCATTTAAGTGACGTTTCATTTTGATTGGAACATTATTTCGCAGGACGAGGAGACATCCCTGGTGAAGGAGCTCGCAAGACGAGCATCCCTCGAACGCTCCAGCTCTAAACGGTGTGGCCCGGGACCCGACGCCTTTCGAGTGAAGGAACTTATGGTCGAGCTCGAGCTCGATCCGATCTTACGTTCCCCGGGCGATGACGACAACGACGACGACGTGGAACGGGCCTGGAAAACACTTCTAAGCGAAATACAGTCCTACATGGCGTACTCTACGTCGGTCGTCATTCGAGGCTGGAACCCCGACTTGAGTATGAAGTTTTCCAAGGCGTTCATGGGACTCCAGTTCGGATCTCTGGGCCAAAGATGTCACTGGGTCGACGGCGTACGGTTAGCCACCAACCGAGAAGCTGTCAATGTCATTCCCATTCATCAAACCACGACCTTGAAAACTTTTGTCGACTTGGTCAAGGACACGTCTACGTGCGGCAACTTCCTGGGCGCAAAAGATCTCAACCCGAGTCCTCCAATGTGGATGACACCGCTCCTCGACTCGACCGCGGCATGGAATCAAACAATGCACCTCAGGTTCACCCAGAAGGCGAAGAAAAGGAACAATTCACCTTCTATCGTCATTGAGTCACAAGAACCGACCGTCATCCGCTCCCCAACATGGACCTCCCAGGGTTGGAGGCTCGTTACTCACCCTGGATTCGTGACATTCCCCCACCACGACTGCTGCGGGATGTGTACATACGTCATCGGAAATTCCGGAGCAAAGATTTGGGGTGTGATCCGCCCAAAACGCAATGACTGTCCTCAAGATCTTCAAGATCTTGTTGATGTATTCCACGCCGCGATAGACCTGGGCCCTCAAGGCACCTTTTCCCGTGCAGACGTAGCCACCGTTTGTTTGGAGAGGGGCGACATAATGTGCGTTCACCTTTTTTTTTTTTTTTTTTTTTTCTTTTTCCTTTTTTCACCCGCGTTTTGAACCATACTCTGCCTAGGTTCCAGCCTCCAGGTGTTCTCCATTGCGTGTATACCCCAGTACCCTCCATTTTCAGTGGAGGGTACTTTTATCACTATGAAACGATGCATCTCACACGCGCCACACTCTCCGTCGGTTTTCTCGACGACGAAGATTCCCTTACCAACGACGACCTCCCAGGCTTCCTCCGTACCTTGGGCCGGATGCTCATCGCCCTACGGTACCGATCGGAAAAAAGTAAGCGTCAGATCTACCGTATGTTTCCGACCGACCAACGCCAATCATAGGGACCATTGGTAAACACAGTCTTTTAAATCTAATTCTTATCGTTCTCGATGGCGCCAAGCGCACGACAAAGGACACTTCTGCGCTTGCCGAAGAGGAGAGGGGAGAGATTATGTTCGCAGTAAGGACGGCTGAATACCTCCTCAAACATATAGGTATGACAATCCAGGACGCAAAGAACGCCGTCAAGAATCACGCGCCATACTACTCGGGTGGAGATGAACGGGTTGAAATCCCTGCCGTGGAAGAGGGGGGCAAGGACGCGGTATTCCCAGATATGTACGGTATCTTTTAGTATTTATTTCCGGCATCGTACCGCTATTATCGATTAAAACTTGTATACATTTCAGCTTAGAGCGATAAGTGACCAGGAAGGCTGGACCGCTTTCACCAGAGCACCGGAGCTGGAAGATAAATTAGCGTCCATAAATCACTTCAAATATCCGTTACGCGTTATTCTGCACATTTGGACTTAACGCGTTCGTTCCGTCGACGCGCCCATTCCCCCAGCGTTCCGAGTGTTCCGGCTCTTCCTCCCTACCGTCGGACCCCGATCCATAAAAAAGTCATGCCGCCATAACCCGCCGCAAAACTTAGTAGTGTACGTAACGTAGCTCCGAAACTTTTCTATTTGCTACCGTGCGCTACAGATTGAACGCTTTTTATATTGGCTACCATGTACCCCATATATACCGAAAAAAACTTCGTATGTAGCTATTCGCCCGACATATTGCGCAGCCTCCTACAGGCTCATTGTAGAACGGTTGGGGTTGATATACTGAAGGGAACCGGAAGGTGCGGTGGGAAGAACGTATCCGACGGCGGACCGTGACTGGTGGACCGTGGGGGCTTGACGGGATCGTTGAGCTGAACCTCATACTTATATGGTCATTTTGGAATTAAGATTCCAACTTGATTTTTTATTTCTGGAATGTTTTAATACGATGATATAGAGCACATTAATAGGATCATTTTGCACTAACAATCATAAAAATTGGTGGT